>JAOSBM010000204.1:10005239-10017603 GCA_027568955.1 Erythroxylum tenue | reverse complement strand
AACCGTGATGGCCTGAGCTCATTTTCAAGAGGTCTTTTATCCAATTGAATACAGTTTGAGTTTTTGTTAATTTCAATTTTCCCAAAAATCCAAAAAGATACTTTTCTTACAGTTTTCTTTAATTTAGTTGATTTTCTCAATTCTAATTTAACAATGCAAAAACTCCCTTTTTATCAGCTTTATTTACATTTTTGACTTTAAGTTAGCTTATAAACCTTTCTCGTCGATTCCGAGAAGTGAGACGACCCGAGGTTACAGTTTATACTGCGATCTTGGAATTTTTGTTTTTGACCGGTTTTCAAGGATCGATTCTAAGATTGAACGACGAGCCGCAATCAAAGGTTTAGAAGCTACGCCGCCAAGAAGTGATTTGGCAACTTTTTCTTTTTAGTTAAATGCCAAGGTTATATGAATTGCACGTTGAGTTTTGGCTCCTTTGTTTGTCCCATATTGGTTAGGGAAAACAATTGAGGCAAAGCTCTTGCCTATATAAGGAGGTTGCTACCTCCTTATTTAATGCACCAAAACAAAGTCAAAGATTTGTATGATAAATTTGACTCTAGTTAAATTACTCTTTTGAGATGAGAGTTGGAGAGTTTGTTGTGGGTATTTCTTTGTGGGTGTGTTGGTGTATTAGGGAATTGGGTGAAAGGAAAGATTGTGTGATTGTAAGGATTTTTCATATAGTGGATTTTCTTCTCAGTGCCCGTGGTTTTTCTCCGGTTTGGGAGTTTCCACATAAATTCTCTTGTGTTATTATTTTCTGATATTTTTCTCTATCAAATATCCTTGGGTGTGGGTTTGGGAGGTCTAAATTCCCAACAATTGCTATTAGAGACAATGTGTGTTTTTCTTGAAAATTCTGAGTATGCTCTGTGGTCGCAGTTTTCACTAGTCTTCCACATCAGAAAAGATTTTCTTGAGAAAGGTTCATTTGGTGCGGTGGAGCTTTGGTGTGGTAGTGTGGAAGTACATGTCTAGAAAAGTTCTGGTTAAGAAAAGACTTGGTATTTAAGTGTATCCTTTGTGATCCACGTCTCTTTCCTGGGAACTTACCTGGTGTACTATTCATTTCTACGGTAAAATTCTTCAAGGCAGAAGAGCATAGGAAAAATGTCAGGAAATACGACTTCGAATCCTCTTAGATTTGAGGTGGAGAAATTCGACGGGAGAATCAATTTTGGCTTGTGGCAAGTGCAAGTTAGGGACATTTTGATTCAATCGGGGTTACACAAGGCATTGAAAGGCAGACAAATCCCTGATATCAGCACTACTACTGGTGATACTGGCAAAACGGCTAGTACGGACAGATCTAGTATGAGTGATGAAGATTGGGAGGATCTGGATTTGAGAGCAGCAAGTGGGATACGATTGTGTTTGGCTAAGAATTTCGTTGCGAATGTGCATGAAATATCTACAGCAAAGGAGCTCTGGGAAAAGCTCGAAGAGTTGTATCAAACGAAAGGCGTCTCAAATCGGGTATACCTAAAGAAGCAGTTTCATACATTGCGGATGAGGGAAGGTATTACAATTTCATATCATTTAAGTGTTCTCAATGGGATCGTCTCTGAATTAGAGGCTATTGGAGTTTGTATAGATGATGAGGATCAAGCTTTGAGACTCATTTGGTCTCTTCCACCTTCATATGAACACATGAAACCGATTTTGATTCATGGGAAGGAGAAGATAGTTTTTTTTTGAAGTTATCGGAAAACTCTTTTCAGAAGAGAGAAGACTGGGTGGTGGAAAAAATGTTCCTCCTGAAGACTCAACTATGGTGGTAGCTAGATATCGGAGGAAGAACTACATGAAGAAAAAAATAGTATACTGGACGTGTGAAAAATCTAGGCACGTGAAGAAAAATTGTCTGAGAGATGGAGCGGGTTCGGCAAGAGGCTCTAGGTTAGTTAATGGAGAGACTGACAATGTTTCTAACATTGTCTCCATGGATGATGATCTTGCTCTCTAAAAAAGGGGGCATGTACATCCTCATGGCATGCCGCTAATCCCAAAGTTGTCATGATAGAGGATGTGTTACTGTTAGCGGGTCCACAAGTTTGCACACGGGCATTGATTTGGCATTAATGTGTGGTGGAATTTATATCAATGGCTGATGAACTTCCAGAAAAGCCAAACATGAGAGTAGCACCATAATTTTTCAGCAAAGTTATTTTCGACATGTTCCGAAGTAAAAGGCTTGGAATTGGTTTATTCTGAGTGGGTATGCTTTTATTGTGGAGCATGATGCTGTGAAGCATGATAATTCTCTACATTGAGAGTTATGTTATTTTCAGAAGATCTTCATTGAGGTGGAGTGTGGTTGTGGGATCAACCAAAGTCGCCAAGGTGGAGATTGTTAAGTTTTGGCTCCTTTGTTTGTCCCATATTGGTTAGGGAAAACAATTGAGGCAAAGCTCTTGCCTATATAAGGAGGTTGCTACCTCCTTGTTTAATGCACCAAAACAAAGTCAAAGATTTGTATGACAAATTTGACTCTAGTTAAATTCCTCTTTTGAGGTGAGAGATGGAGAGTTTGTTGTGGATATTTCTTTGTGGGTGTGTTGGTGTATTAGGGGATTGGGTGAGAGGAAAGATTGTATGATTGTAAGGATTTTTCACATAGTGGATTTTCTTCTCAGTGCCCGTGATTTTTCTCCAGTCTGGGAGTTTCCACGTAAATTCTCTTGTGTTATTATTTTCTGATATTTTTGTCTATCAAATATCATTGGATGTGGGTTTGGGAGGTCTAAATTCCCAACATTGCAGTATTAATAATTCGAACCATTAAATTTTTGTGTGCGTAGGGAGAGGCTTCAATGCTGCTTCTTGTTTCGATAAGTATTCTCAAATATAATACCAATAATTATAAATTTTAATTTTAATTTATAATTAGAATTATAATTAAATTAATTAATTTTTATTTATTTTTAATTCTTCAATTAAAGAGTTTATAATCATAAATTAATATTAACATATAACAACGCATCATGACCACTCAAATATTTAAAAATATTAAAGTGATTTTGACTAATCATTATGTGCATGATTTTTTTTCGTGTAATTCTATACTTTCAGCATATAATGTTCCTATTAGACATAGAGTATACGATATTTTTAGTCCAACCATATTAGTTATCTTTCATTAGCTATTGATTCAATTAATGACATTTGTAAACTATATTTACAAAAAGTCATTTTACCTTAGTCAAGGATTTTTCGAATCAACAATATTCGAGAATTAAAAAACATTCTCCCTAATTACTTTAGGGTGATGAATTATATCTTGATCACTCAATTAACTCCATATAGTTCATGTTACATCCAATAACTACCAACTAAACTTACGATTAAATAAGTCATAAATAGTATTAAAATAGAGTAATCCCTATATAAGATAATTTTGGAAACCTTAAGTCAAATGATCACTTATACAATCATCACAATGAGGATTTTTATAGATATACTAGTGATGTTTCAAATAGATTTCTCATATTAAGTTTATTCAATGAACTTGTTCTCTAATAATTACCTACACGTTTGCCTAAGTATCTTCATACTTTAGCGTATGAGATCGACTACTTTTTCTTTAAGGAAAAACATAATATGTGCTAGTTCTTTTACATTCTATTAATCTTCAGTCTTAATAGAACTAGGGATAGCATTAGGTCGGGCCGAGCCAGGAGTGGCCATGAGTTTGCCAGCATGTGGCCTGTGGCCCAGCCCAAGCCCAATGGACCACCACCTGTGGCCCAGCCTGATGACCTTATATTTTTTAAAAAGATTAAAAATGACATCGTTTTGTACCTTTCTATCGGGTCATAGGTCAGGGCCCGTCAACTCGGGCCAATTTTGCCATTTCTAAATAGAACAATAACTAGAAATATTTTAGGGATAATATATAAATACAATATGAATCTTATAATTATAATCTCATTTGTAATGTATAATTATCTCATAGACTTTATCATATACATCGAAACATGTACTAGATAAAAAATATCCTTAAATTATTTTGTCACTAAAATATGTACTAAATAAAGAATATCTTTAAATTATTTTATCACTAAATTATAACCAAGCAATTAGCCATAGGCATAAACTAACAATTAAAATACCCCATGCTCACACCTAACTTATTTACCAATTGCTCTATTTCGATGAAGCCAAGCTCGCAACATCGATGTGCGCAGAATCCACGGGTATGATTGAATATGTGTGTTTGTGATTTTCATTAATTTCTCAACCCTGCTCTTCTCTCTGTTTCTCTTATTGGAACTTTAAACAGTGGGGATTATCCTGTTGATATATATCCCTGCGGAAATTGTAATATGGTTGGTAGTTGCAAAGTTTTAGGGAAAATGCTTAGTTGGAAGACCTACGAATATATCTGTCCGATCCGCTATTCTCTATCGCCTGGTCCGCTATTCTCCTCCGGTAGCTCCCCTGCTTCTTTCACCATCTCTCGATTGTTCGTCAACTGTGGGCTGTGGTTAAAGGAAGAGAATGTGACTTCGGGGAAAAACGTTAGTTTAGGAGGTGAATAGAGCCGAGTGGGTGGTGTTGGGTTACTTTAAGGGGTTGGGTTGGGTAAATAAAATAGGTTAGGTAAAACTTCGGGTTGGGTTGGTCCTAATCAAAAACCATTTTTGATTGGTCCATGTGGACCATCTTTGTAATGTCAGAATTTCCGTTAATTTTTTTACCATGAGTCAACTTCAAAAAATCACAAGTCTAAATTGCATATACTTTTTCTGAAAATTCCTAACGACAGAGGTTTTTCTAAAATTTTTCTAAGAGTCAACTTCAAGAGATTGATTATGTAAGATTTTTTATAAATATTTAAATATCAAAATATGCTTTTAAAATTCATATCGAAATTTAGAGTTTTAGTTAATATAAAATTAAAATTAAAATGAAACAGTTATATCATTTAAAATCTTGTAAATGCTATTAAAAATTAAGATTTAAGTTAATATTCAAAATGTCCCTTTTGCCACTAATTAATAACCCCGATGGTGCTACTTTTACTTTGATCCCTTCACTAATTTAACATTATATTTTTGTTGACCTATACACGTACTTTGTAATTAATGGTAGAGTCAGAAATTTAAATTAGGAAGATTCAAATATTTAATTTTTTAAATTCTAGGGACCTAGTATATTATTGAGTTTCAAATAACTCAGTCCTTATATATATATATATGTATATATATATAAATATTAAAAATAAAAAATATTTAATTTTTATAAATTTTGGAGTTAATGCACCAAATCTCAAATGACTCGTCTAATTCATGTCTGGTGTTTGATATAATTTAGTTCAAAGGACAGTTTGATGGTGGCAACATCATTAAGTGACCTGGGCTGGGAGCCAATATATATATATATATATATAGAGAGAGAGAGAGAGAGAGAGAGAGAGAGTGTTTTGATGACAATAACTTCTTGTCGGTGCCGGATAAGAGCCCTCACCGGAAATATCATTCTCCTTGTATTTTAGTTGATTTCAAGGACATGTCACGTTTGTGTCTGTATAGAATTTGGCTTGTCGATTTTTCATAGTCTATATCACCATGTCCAACATAGGAAGTTTGATTACTTGTACCCTCTATTAAGTGATTGTTCATCATCATGTGTTTGGCTAAGTCAATTATTTCTCAGATGGACCCACCTGGCATGAAATGCAATTGGTTAGCCTTTCATCTCAATTATCAACCCTTGTGTGCGCAGATGATGGCTTCGTTTTCTTAATTATTAGGTTCCAAAAGGAATGGTAGTGAATGTGAATATGACTACTTACTCTGTAGATCTGAAGCAACATAATCAAACTTGCGTTATATCCTTAACCAAGCTTGGCACTATTCGGACAAAACACTAACTAATCCTTGACAAACAGACGGCTGCCCCACAAGTTTTAATGTCGTCTCGTCACTTGCTGTGTACTTTGCTAAATCTCTCTGTCTATATACACGTATATATGCATGTTGATCTTATAGTACCTGTCTACTGCATACATTCTCAAACTCTCATTCACAAATGGTAGCCAAAGTGAAAAAAGTTTCATTGGAAACCATCCTAGAGTGCTTTTGTAGCCTTTCGGTGCTTGAATCCTCCTGCTTTGTTATCCTTTATTCTTTCTCTTTCTTTTTGCTTTGACAGCTTCCAAGAGTAGAGCATCATATTGTTGCTATGTCTCAATCCTGCACAGCTGATTTTGTTATCATACTCTAATCCTCTGATGGCAGTAGCTTAGACAAAAAACAAAAGCTAAAAGCTGCTGTTTCTGATTACTCAATCCAGTATTTCGATTCCCTTTCTCCTTTAATCCTTTTTCCTTTCACTTTCTTTTCGGTCTCAGAACCTGCGGGTATTTAATACCATTCTTGTTGTTGGACATGTGAAAACTTTTTTCTGCTTTCTTAAGTTTCACAACTAGAGACATAAGGGTTTTGTTATTTCCCAGTCAAATTCTTGTTTTCGGTTGGAAGTGCCTTATCAATCTGTTCATGGCCGTAGATGTCGGTCCGGAGATTTCAAGTGCAGGAATTAGTCCAAGAATCTCTTTTTCTCATGATCTCAACCCAACAACAGATTCTGTATCTATTCAAGAGCATCATGGTAGATTAGACTCGTTTCTGCTGGATTCAGATTTCAATTTCTGCGTTGCCAACAGTTTCGTCCAAGAAGTATCTTCTGCAGATGAGCTCTTCGCCAATGGAAAGATCCGTCCTCTGGAAATCAAGAAAAACTTTAACTTTTCGAAAGACAAAAACGATCAACCGAAGCAAATGCCAACTTCATGTCCCCAGCAAACAAGAACGGAGACAACAGAAAAGAAGCTACTGAAAGAATTCTTGTCAATGAGTCTTGATCCAGAAGAAAAACCTGCACCAAAATCATTTTGGCAGTTCAAGAGAAGCAGTAGTTTGAATTTTGACCGTTCTGGAAGCAAAGCTCTGATACGTTCGCTACAGTTTCTGTCAAGAAGCAACTCTACGGGGTCAGCTCCAAATCCTCCCAAACAATCAATTCTATCAAAGGAAACACAGAAACCAAAGTTGCAGAAACAACCTTCTCTTCCAAATAGAAAGCTTTCTAATTCCAGTTCTGGTGCATTTTATCCTTATAATTCATCACAGAAGAATCCTCCATTAAGGAAGTGTAAGTCCTATGGCAATGGGATTAGGATTAGTCCCGTTCTTAACATACCATCTCCTTACATTTCCAGAGGAACTGTAAATCTCTTCGGTATTGGTTCACTGTTTTGTAACGGCAAGGTTAAGAAGAAAAAAAGATGATAATATTGGATTAGCTACATTTACAACTGGAGCTTTTCGTGGTACAGATGTTTATAGCTGTCTATAATGTTTTGGTTGATGGGATCGGCATGTGACCAATAATGCCCGTAAATTGAAAGAAAATTCCAAGGAGGAAATGACTAGATCTCGAGAAAAAACTGATTTGTCATTGGAGAAGCGAAACCTTTTATAAAAAAAAAACCCGGAAGATGGTGACTCCTGTACATATGCTTGTCGAAAAAGTTAAGGGCTTTGGAGGCAGATAAACAAGATATACCTCATTTCATGACCATCCCATGTTCTCTTCTGTTTTCATGGGTTAAAATTCTTTAACGTTGATCGTGGCTATCTTGTTGTACCTTTTAAGACTGAATGGGACTCCCTTTGGCTATTACTTGGTGTCTAAACTACATTTACAGATATGCTTCCACATGGTCCTAAAAGGGTCCTTGTCTTTTTGTTATGTATTAATTTGAGACAAAACATTTGACACAAATAAGTGATTACATAAATAATCGTGATGATTAAGAAGAGATCCCTCCAATTTTGCTGACTTAAGGAGTGGTTCATTTTGTTGGTTCTTGGGGATTTTAGCTTTATCATGGCCCAACTCTTGGGATCTGTTGCTTTTCGTTGGAAAATTAGTTATTCTTCCAATAACAAGGAAGCTTGCAAGAAGTTAAAAAGCTAAATATTTTAAGGAGTTGGGAAACTCTTCTAAGTGGCATTGAATTTAATAATATTTCATTTTTTCTCGGTGACCTGTCTTGATCTTTATGGTAACCAATAGTTTTATTTTTTTTAAATTAGAACAACAAAATGCTTGCAAATTGACGTTCAAAATTGATCATGACTACGAAGCTGGTTAGTTTGTGAAGAACAGTTGGAGGTGGTGACCTGCTCTTCTTATATTTATAGTGATTATGCCGGCAATTATATATGTTTATATATAGTACAGTTTCCCCCCTTCTCAAGCGCAGTAACTTTACAAGCAGTTGGATATGCATGCGTAGTTGTTTTAGCTTCCATGGTGTTCAATGCCAATAACAAAAGTCTACTATAACGAGGCCAATATGTGCCCTTTAGGAATGGACTCAATATGTTATTGCCAAGAAAGAGAGTTTTCCAAGTCTTCTGGAGTAGTATTGCGAGTACTACTACAAATATGAATGAGAAGTTTGTACTACACTTCTCTTTTAATAGTTGGCCAATGTTTGTAATATACTACTATGATCAGACTCGTATTCAAGAGAGTAATCATACGACTAATACCTAACCTTTTCTTTTAGGTTTCCTAATTCAACTATATTCTCTTTGCAGGCTTTATAATTTTTAGTGACACTTATCGTACAAACATTTCGTTCATCATTGAAACCTTGAGAGTTTTTGGACTAAAATTGTTTTGATTGGATATGGATAAAGTTTTTGGACACTCCACATCGTTTTTATTCTCTCTTCTTTTTCAGCCACCTTCATCTGTGAGTTCCTATCTTCTCTCCTTCTTCCTTCTCTTTTTCTGTAACCTCATTCTTCATTCTCTTTTCTTTTCCAGCCACCTTAATCTCTGAGTTCTCATCTTCTCTCTTCTCCCCCCTCTCTTTTCTGTAATTTCATTCTTTGTTCAACCCGCACCAAATCACTATTTATTTTTCTCTTATTAGTTGGATTGCTCTTTCAACTAGTTATTACAACCGAAAGCAAGTGAAGGCCCATTTCTGAGAAGCTGAAACAGTAGAATAAGCACATCATTGTGACGGTATATTTTAAATTCGCAGTTCTATATTAAGAGTATAATATTTGTGTCATTGGTGTTGTCCACCTGTCTCTTAGGATGTAGTTATCCCCTTGTTTTTGTTAGGACCTTAAATATGCGGTTGTTGATTTTTGAGTATTATTACGAAGCTATTAGTTTATTAGTCTAATTTACTTCCTTTTTCAATTTTTTTTAGGGATAAAATGAGATTACATGTCTGAGTGCGGAGATGAGTCCCCTAACATATCCACGAGGATATATGAGTTACAACCCGAAGGTGGACACCAAAATAAAAAATTCCTACATGATAAGATTTGGTAGCATGGACTAACTAATCCGCACTCCTATTACCTTCCCGGAATATATGTCGAAAACTAACCTCCGACTATCTATCCAATAGCTCCCTGATGGCCATTCCCAAAATACTATCACCAAATCGCCAGTTCCCGGAACTGGATAAAATGTTGATGACCTCCATAGCGTCAACTTGTAGCTCAACGCGTCTATATCCCAAATTTACTACCATTGGTCGGGATTTTATTTGGTTTAAAGTTACTCACCAATACTTCTGTCTTGAAATACCAAACGTGCCCTCTTAAAGCATTTGAAATGTTTAATTCTATTAAAGATGAAGATGGATTTACACACACGTTTATTACTTATAAATGCATGGTTTACAAGCTTGGATTCACCGGCAATTTGAGACATAGAGTTTATGCTTATAAAAAGGATGGCTGTTGATAGAACTTTAATGGAGACAATAAATATTGAAGCAATGACAAGTTATGGAAAGAAAGAAAAGGTTCAAGAAGTTACTGACATATTTGAAAGAATGGACTTCTATAATTGTGAACCAATTATATGATCTTGTAATGTTGTTACAAATATATTGGTCGAGTATGACTACTTCAATCAAGCCCATAAACTTTATTTGGGGACGAAAGACAAAGGCGCTACTCATAGTATCTACACTTCTACAGTTAAGATGAAGTCATTTTGTAAGAAAAAGCGACCTTGTCTTGCCTTAAAGCTCCTTAATAATATGCTTTGTCAGGGGTGAAAGTATAATGCAATTGCACATTATACAGTAATTAGTGGGTCCTTTGAAGATAATTGTCGACTTTGGGAATACGAATTGTTTATAAGATGCTCATGATGGGGAATTTTACCTCTCATTTATGCATTTAACAAGCTTACATGTACACTAGACAAGAAGGGGTGTATCCAAGAAGGAATGATAGTATGCAACGTTATCTCTACCTATCTATATAAAATGGTTAATGTAGGCTTAGAGCTTGATAGTTTACTTATAATACTATTATTCATGGGTATTGCAAAATGGGCATGATACATAATGCTAAGGGAAATTCTTAATGGTGCAATTTTTAAAGCTTTGTTTTTGATGAATATATTTATAGCTCCCTTATAAATGGTTTATCCTATAGGAGGAATAATCTGTGTAAACATATTATTGATAAAGACGCAAAAGAAGATAATAGTTCATCAAATTAGTTAGTCGTTAATTGATACATATAGATTAATGTGTATACATATTATAAATGTTTTGTAAAGTCCATAAAATAATATTATCTACTCATTTTTATTTAACATTAACCTTGGTATATATTTTTCAAATTATTGCATGAGACATATATTTGATTATTTTTAGTGATCATAAATGCTTTGGACAATAAGTTAAGTGCTTGTGTGAAAATAAATAAAAATGATGGGGTATAAATCATGAAATATATTTAATCTCATTTAATGGTTGAAAAAGTGAAGAAGGGAAATTGAACAACTACTAACTTTTCTAAATTTAGTTGAAAGAATATTAAGGTAGGTCTTTAAACAAAATTCAATAAATAGTATAATGACTAATAAGATATTATTTTGTTATGTTAATTGAAATTCTCTCTTTTGATTTGAATATATTTTGGTGCTTAAATAGGAAACTTAATATTTGTTTTATTTTAGGAAGTGACATCTGACGATCAAGTTGGACTATTATTGGTCAAAATCACAAATTTTAGAAAAAGTGAACAGATTACTACAGTGAATAAGACGAGATCATACCTAATGACGTATTCACTTTAAGAGCTAGAATTCAATTACGAATCTTATTTCCAACCTTATTATGTAGGAATTTGGACTTGTTTTAGATAGGGATCTTTGCAAGATAGAAGTAAACTAGGTTTTGAGGAGGGAAAGAAGGAAAAAAAAACATATCTAGCACTTTCACACATCATTCATTTTTCATTTCTTTATAATTTTCTCTCAATATTTTATCATTTCTTTTATTTTTGGTGTTGGAACTAAAGACATGTGTGGTTAAATCCAAACATTCTATTCCAAGAGGATTCAAAACTCTAGGTAATATGTTTCGAACTAATTGCTTGAAGTGTGAAAAATATTATTTTTAGACCATTAATTAATGTTATACTTAGATAAGATCTTTCCCTTGAATTGGAGTTGAGTACTCTTAAATTTTATTTAGCTGATTTTTTCTTCCTTGTTAATTTTAGTTAATTAGTTTATTAATCATAAACTCCCATTTTGTTTTGTTAATTGAAATTAAGAAATTAATTTTTACTTTTCTTAAATTTGACTTAGTTCCATGACTATTACAAGAGTTTAAGAATAAAAATTAAAATTTGAGGGCTTTGAAAGCCTAATTAAATTTTGACGTTATTACTGAGGAACCATTTTAGTTACTTAGTTTCTTTGCATTATTTTATAGTTTATTACTAGTCTCTTATCTTGTATGACTCATTTTTCTTAAATAGGTGAATTGCAATATAATCTAGAAATTAGGAAGACAATACATCATTTAAGAAAAGAGACTAAGCAAGGAATCCATCATTCACCTTGAGAAATGAAAGTTGAGATGGACCTAACAATTGATGAAGATTTTAATTTCCAAAAAGTTGAAGAAAAGATGGCAAACCTAACACTAGAACATTGAGAGAGTTAGTGGCACCAAATTTGAATCAACAACCTTTATGCATAGAATTTTCAAATTTTTAGGTAGATTTTAAATTGAAATTTGGCTTGATTCACTTACTCCCTTTTTTTTTTGATCTTGTATGTAGCGCCCCCTTACCGTAGAGTACGCATCGGGACGCCCGGAGGGCATTCCGGCACATATCCTATGATAAAGGCGCACTTATTAGACCCCGACCCTTTTTATGTGAAAAGTGAAGTTAGAAGATGTATGATTCAAGTTTGAGATTGCTAGGTGTAGCTTGTATTTGATGAGGATGATGAGTTGTTTGATTTGAATCTTAGATGGTTGGATTTGGGTTAGTAATTGTGG
>JAOSBM010000204.1:9872490-9885994 GCA_027568955.1 Erythroxylum tenue | reverse complement strand
TAATTAAGGTTAATTCCAAGAGTTTAAGTTCGAGGCTCATGTCCCAATCCGTTGGGCTCCGGAAACGGGGTCCAACAATTTTGATTGTGAATTGTTGTTACATACATATATATAATAGAGATGTGTTATGGAAAAGGAACATAGAAATGGTATGAGACTTTAAGCTTCATGATTTCTTTGGATTACGCTCACGTTTGTATGACGAGTAATAATACGCATACGTTTTATGGTTCAAGGGTTGGACTCCGAAAACGGGGCCCAACATATTTGGTATCAAAGAAAGAAAAGATTACAAGGAACCACGCTCAAGTATGATGATATTTTGTTAAGAGTTGGATTCCGGAAACCGGATCCAACATATAATGTTACCAGCATCTCAAACTCTCGTGGGAGAGTATTAAGGCCTGATGCACAATCAGTATGTTAGGACTGGGTACATTTAATGCCTTTAGTTTACTTTGAAGGTAAACCATTTTGATAATATCCTCTCTGATGTCGCCTTCTCATGTGTACCTCATAGAGAACAACTCTTTAATCAAGGTAATGTGCTCCGCATAGGATGACACCTTGTACCTCCGAGAAACACTGTCTATAAACTTCTTCACTATGTTTGTATCCGGTTATCCACTTAGCAATGATCCAAGATCGACCTCTTGATGGTCAAATAACACATCTTTTTTGACCACTCCCAGATTGCTTTAGCCGCCTTATCAGCTTCTGAGTTGATATCTGTAAATAGAGAAGGTCTCTTTACAAGCATCGCCATATTGATGTCAGTCATCTCCAAGACAAACTCAACATCCTTCTTCCACTTTTTGAAATTGAAATCGGTCAAGGTCTTAATAGTGACAACATTGTTGCTTACAGAAAAGGTGACTACAAAACAGAAAAGACAACGTAAAGATCAGCATAAATGCAAGATAATAGTGATACTTAAAGCATTAAAATAGTATTTGTACTAAGAATCCAATCACATATATTATAAAATACCTTTGGTCAGAATGCATAATATATACAATTAGACTTCCACATAAAAGCGATTAGACTACAAACCATCAACTCTCATGACACTATCACCTTTGGGCGAATAGATCATTTAAGCAATGATTTTCCTCTATCTTATTCCTTTTATGCACATCTCAAAATCCTATGTAAGGCTAACACTTTTTGGCAGAATAACCAAACATAAGACCAAAGACATCCCCAGCATATAAGCATAACAATCCAAAATACTGACTCGAAAGGTCACTTTGGTGACTACATCCTTACCAGTACACCGAAAACTCCACAAACACAAGGGATATATCCTTATGTTTTCCTCACATTCTATATAAGCATACCGTATATGAAAACGTATCAACAAATGCGAAAACCAAATGCACATTCAAATTGTCACATACAAATGTTGAAAATATTGTCTTTAAACTTTATTTGAGACTTTTATCTCAAAAAATCTCAGTCAGAATGACTATCGTGCTTTTCCGAACATCAAACCTACCACACGAGATATGAAACCTTAAGGGTCTCCCTTATGTACAACTCAAGGCAAGAAAATTCACTCAAAATAACTTTAAAATGCTTTAAAACCTTTTCTGAAATCATATTACCAACATAATTAATCCAAAAAATTGAAAACATCACCTTATAAATTTCCCCGACTTTGAAACTGACCTAAAGTACCTTTAACACCTTTGTAGAAATTCTGAAACTTTCAAAAAAAATTTTGAGTGCTGACGTTAGCAGTACTGTAGTGCTGATGTTTGCTGAGGTCGCAACTACTCGTGGGAATGGAGGTGTGTTCGATGCAAGCACGCCCAGCTAACGCGCTTCAGAGGCGTCTGGCAAGTGCAACGCATGCTCCCCGACGCACAATGGTTACTATTACATGCGCCACCATATGTAGATGAGCCTCTACTGTATGGTGCGTGCAATGCACGGGCTACCATGTGTTGGGACAAGTGGTAAGCACGTGTGACACACGCACCCACTTGTCCTTGCCAGTGGGAGCCCAACCGCCTTTAGGCGGTTACTGTAGAATTGTTGAGCGCGTTCATTATAATCGTCCTCTGATGGGGAGGGTGATTTTCGGCTATCCCAGAGCCTTTTTTTGCATTTTATGGCTCGTTTTCGACTTCTTGTTCATGGCTAACCTCATGTACTCCTCTTTCACGCTATACATGTGAAAAAATAAAAGAACGGATCAAAAACAATCGAAAACTCTGATGGATAAAAAAATCGTTTTTAACCACCAAATCACACGATCGCTTTAATACCACGTGTAATACATAGCATGAACCTTGTTACGTGTTATGTATCGTTCATGAAAGGGAAATAAACGAAAGAAATGCAGAATACCTGATTTCGATTCCATTCCAACTTTTGAGGTGGTTTTTGAGGCCGAAACGAGCTCCACTCTTTCGGGTGCTTCAAAGGAATCCTTCATCGACATGTAGTTAACATCTTTCTACAGTTTTCTCAAAACGTAAGCTCTCTTAATAGGTCAGAGAATTTGTGTGCTTACGAATGATATGAACAACTGCAGGAGACTTTAACCTTTATATATAGCTTCCATATTGGGCTTTCCTATTACAGGTTCTATATGGGTTCGACCCACACTGATCTGGATCTATTTTTCTTCTAAACTTTGACCTATTAACTTAGATCATTTATTTGTCTACTTTATTAATACAAATCAAATTATATAACTTAACCGATAAGTTATCGAAAAATTGAAAAATGCAATTAATGCTTCCTAACTACACGAGAAAAGTCAAAATTATCAAACATATCTTTCTTTTCTTGTCGTCGTGCTCCTCTGTGGAGTTTTCTAGTTCATTTTTGCACCTTTTTTTTTTTTTCTTATTTCTGCTTATCTCAATCATTTGCTCATGGTTGTTCTTGGTCTCCAAGTTCATTCATCGTGTCTCTCATGTCCATTCTTTTCTGTCCTTTTCTTAGTTGTTCATTGTCTCTCTGCTGGTTTTCATCTTTCTCCATCATTTCTGAACACTAGCAGGGTCTCCTATGTTGCATCAAAGGATTCAACAGCTGCTCCATTGTTACTGTAAATCCATACTCAATTTGGCGATAAAAATTATTGTGGCATCTCTAGGGTAATACTCAAAATTCCAGAAGAAGATGAACGTATGTCTCCTCCCCTGACTTTCTCTGTTATGCCTCTGTCTCCTCTCCTCCAGTTTGTTACTTTCATGGATCAAAACTCAATTTAGAAACTTTAAAAATTAGAGTTTTGTTGTCTAATATTAGACCGAAACTGATATCGATGGGTGATTCGGAATCATCCTCACGACTTTGTTAGAATCAAATATTGAACAGACTAGCATTTGGCGAATACATTAATTAAATGTCTTCACCAATAAGAATCTGGCCCTCCCTCCCCGCAAGAATTTTTGGATGTGTACTAACCATTGAAGTTGAGAACTGGAAAACCCTTGTCACTTCATTTGTTTGGAATATTGTCAAGTCTGAATTCAATGGCTATCTGATGTAAGAGGCAAGGCACTACTGGCATCACTAGCAATCTCTTGTTGCATGTTGGGAACAGAAAGGAAATAAGGCTTTGGAGGAATTTCAATGTCGTCTAGGTTCCCAGATAGCATATCCACAACTCTTGTCATCGAGGGACGGTCTTTAGGGCTTATTTGGATGCACCACAGACCTACCATTACCATCTTCCTTAGAGTGCAAGTATCTTCTTCGATTACTTCTCTGTGTTCAGTGAGTTTCTCATAGATCCAATCCGGGAAGTAAGCTTCACTCGAAGTGCTTCTTTGAAAATTAATGCTTTTGTTTTTCCTGCCTTCAGCAATCTCCAACAACAACATGCCATAGCTATAAACATCAGACTTATGAGAAGCATTCCCAAGGTTTCTCATGAAGACCTCAGGTGCGATGTAACCAACGGTCCCTCTTGCAGCTGTCATGGTAACAGCGCTTCTACTTCTTGAATATACTTTTGCCAACCCAAAATCCGAGATCTTGGGATTGAAGTTATGATCAAGCAGAACATTTTGAGGCTTTATGTCCAGGTGCAATATTCGTGCCTCGCAACCATTGTGCAAGTACTCTATTCCATGAGCTATCCCTAACGCAATCTCCAACAACCTTGCCACTCCCAATGAAAGCCTCATCTGCTCATCAGATAACAAGTCGCCTAGCGACCCATGAGGCATGTACTCGTAAACAAGAGCTTGTTTTGAGCCATTCCAGCTAAAACCCAACAAATTTATGACATGAACATGGTGTATCCTACCAATAGTGGCAACTTCATTAATAAAATCACGGCCAATATTGCTCGGTTTGTCCAGTAATTTGACAGCAACTGGGCGGCCATCTGACAGCTTCCCCTTGTAGACGCTGCCATAGCCTCCTTGGCCTAGTTTTTCTTTGAAGCTGTTTGTCATCTTCTTAATATCGCTATATGAATAGCTAGTCACTAATGTAGATCTCACGGTACTGATGAACTCCTCACGATTTAGTCCAGGGTCATCAGTACTCTGGGTTCTCTTGATGATCACTAAAATTCTTCTTCTGAAAGCTAGTAGTAGAACAATAATCAGGACAAATGAACAGCTTCCAGTAATACCTGCAGATTATCTAAAGCCCGATCAGCAAGTATACAAAGGAACTGCTTTCACAACTATAACTTGCGTCTGAATAAAACAAAACAATTAACAATTGAAACGGAATAATTACCATTACTGAATCACTGGGAGCAACTAAACTAGCATGTCTAAGCAAAAATTATAACTGAAGATCAATGCCTTCTTTTATATAGATGTGACGAAGCTTACATACCGAAGATGAGGGCTGGACCCGGGCTTTGCTTTTTAGAACGTGGCTGCCTGTAGGATCAGTGCATAAACTATTATGTGTCTGCTATGATTAATAAAACTATTTGATTATATACTCGGGAAAGCAACGTTTGACCATCTCCAAATTGAATATTATATTCCGTGAATTTTCATAATTTTTGTGAGAATTTACAGATCAGCTGGGGATTTTTTTATGAGTTTTATTTTTATTTTTATTTTTTTTTGGTCTGGGACTGGGACTGGGGCTGGGGCTGAGACAAGTCTAGGAACTTCCGGCATTTAATGAACTAGATACCTTTCAGAATCTTTCTTTACGAAAATGAGATAGCTTTTGATAGAGCAGATTCTGTCTAATATTATTTTATTTTATTTTATTTCATAAAATTTTAACCATTTATTTTGTAAGATTTATACGAAATTTACGTGATATTCACGCGGAACTTACGTAAATAAATAACTAAAATTTATTAAATATAATAAAATATTATAATATTAGATAAAAGATCGAACTTTTTCTTTATAGCTAAAAAACGAACAAAAAATGTCCATTCCAGTTCGGAGGTAGACAAGATGTCAGATTGAAAAGTAGTCAGTCCCAAGTATTATAAGTTTATCGCCTGATGTTACCCGATAGCGTGGAACGAAAAGAAACCACATACTATTCTTGGAGATTGGTTTTCTCAGGAGGGAACTTACTTGTAGAAGCAAACAATCCTCTTTAAGCTGGCATCGTATCCGCATCGTCCACCAGTCGCATCACAGCTACTACACTCTCTAAATTCAGGCCAGCTCAATGGAAATCCATCACTTAGCACGTCTACAAGTTCGACGGAACTATTATTGAACCTGAATCGATCTCCTGCACTAGACACAGGAACCATGATCAAGTTACACCCAGTTGGAGTTGAAATAGTTCCAGGCGGATCAAATTGACTTCCGCTTAACCAGAGATATATCTGCTTCCCATCATCACATGAATAGTTTCTGACCACCTTATTAGCAAGAGAGGAAAAGTCAGCCTTTGTCGGACACATGAACAAAGTCAGGTTATACAGTCCGAGAGGTAGGTTTGGAGATGTAAAATCTGTGGTGGAAATTGTAAAATTAGGTAAATAGTTACATGAGCCAGCACTAAGATCCCTGAGAAGTTGGGTGTCCACCACAACCAGTGTGGTAGATGGGTCTGACGGAGTTGGTGGGTAGAAATTCTTGACTTGGTATAGCCTGCCGGAGAAAATAAGGCCTGCGGGGAGGGCGGACGAGTTGTCGCATATAACCTGGTAGCCAGGGAGGCCGCAGAGTAAAGGGCCCGCAAGAGAGGATGTCCAGGAGAAGAAAGGAAAGGAGAAGGTGATGTTACCACACTTGAACGGAGAACACAAATCGTAGTCAGAGTGGGAGTCCTGGGATTCACCCGTCGCCAGAAAGGTTGTGAACATCAGTGAGAAGGGTACAAGGATGGAAGAAGATCCAACTTTCACAACCATAACTATTTAACTAAGTATAGAATTGTAATTGTTGTGTCCTGGACTCCTATCCTCGCCCAGGTTATTGAGAGAATCAAAAAGCCAATTTGACTTTCGCTTCAAGAACTTGGGGTATCCTTATCTTTCGCTGAAGATGGCCAACGGTTGACCCGCAGGAGTGTCATGCCGTGTGAGGTTAAATACAATATTTTTTACTTTAATTAACCTAATATTAAAACTTGAATTTAAGGATAAATTATAATAAAAATTGTTAAAAAATAATTAAGTGTGTCAAATCATTAAATTAAAAAATAAAAATATTTAGAGGATTTCGGAAAAACAAAATTTTCACACTGGGATTAAGGGCTAAATTCCAACTACCCCTATTTTAGTCCTGATATATGGTTTGCATGCTACAACTATCATCTGATTGAACCAACTAATGCATTGATAAAATCTCAAAAGGCTTGTAAGTTCTATCAAAGTAGTAATGAAATCTCACATGCCCTAGATCTGGAAGTTCAAAATTTGAAGCTGGATAGACTTCACGTCCTGTTAAAAGTAGAAGTGTGTAGATGGTTCTGCTGTGAGATTTTTGTCATGCGTCGAGATCTACTGTTGATGAAAGACCAGTAAACGAGAAATTCTGTTGGCTTTAAGAGCTCAACAGATCTTATGTCCCCTTGCAAATCAGTAAAGATCTTCAACCAGATAAATCTACTGCTTCCAGTAACAAAGCTATAGGCGGGGTTTGGAGGCAATGTTGGGTTCTGCTTCAGTTAAATTCTCAAATGAATCTTCTAATAGTGCTGGAGCTATAATGTATCAACCTTCCAAAAGACGAAGGGCTGTTTGCTGTATGGTGACGATGACGAAGAGGAGGAGCAAAAACTCCAGCTTATGGAGGGTCAGACGGAGTTTCTAGAGAACTTGGATCTATGTTTGATACTGTGAAGAAAACAGATACAAATGTCACAAATCTTTTTAAGATAACGGTATGGTAAAAGGTATCATCAATATCGAGAAAAATATCAGAGCTTCTTTTCGACTCGAACGCAGCTATTCAATATCATAATTCTTCTCTAGTTTTTATTTTTATTAATGATATACATGGCACCACATTCCGGACACACTGCAGGTCAGGTCGGCTCCATTTCCATCGGAAGAGGAGAAGACTACGACGACTACGGTGTTCGGATGCAGGCTTAACTAAATTATTTATTGTTTATCATTTAATTTAATAATTTAATGCATCTTATTATTATATAACCCACGGGTTAAAATATTTCTGAGAATTGAAATTTTAATTTTATTAATTTGGCTTAGTATTATAAAATTAGATATGATTTAAAATTTCCTAAATTCTAATCCATAATTATTTTAGAATTTTTAGATCGTTATGAAATTATAAATTTTAACCACAATATTCAGTGTAATTAACAGTACTTTTAACTAGAGCCTCCAAGTACACGTGCCCGTTCCTCTCGTCTCGTCCTGTCACATGCACCTCTGAATAACATTTTTCCGTGAAGTTGATAAATGACGATTTCTAGTGTCGATATTCATCAATGATTAAGTGGGTAAAACTTCTAATTCTGTACATTTCTTCCAAGATATTCAAATAACAACCCAAAAATCCTGGAACTGGAAGGTACTATGAATCCAGGAGCCTCAGACAAGAGGCAAAGATGCAGGGCGTGCAAAAATTTTGTTACAGTGGGATTGATTTACAAACCGCAGAAGCAGGGAAGTATATACAAGTTGATATTACGAGTTCGAAGTTGAGCAAGTTGAATTCGTTGTGTCAGCCTTAATAACCCTTGTATTGTAGGACCCGCAAAAGCTACATTTGTGATAAAGCCAGTGGAAGGGTGCCGTTCCCTTCTTGTCACAGTCATTGCATAATATATCCTGGACAAGACAACCACAATCAGTTTCAATTTTTACAAGACCAATATACTTGAACAATTTTGGATGGGTTACCTGACAACGGTCCCTGTATTCTTCTGGAAGCTCTTCAGAAGCCAACAGAGCATCGAGCATGCCAAAGTAAACCTGAGCAGAAAAGGCAGAAGGGTGAGAAGACCCAGCAATAAGTTTCTCGGTTTGACTCTCAGCACATGAGATGATTACCACCAAAATTAACAGAGAAAGTTCAGCTGCATATACACGTGTTTCTTAATCACATTTGCAACACCTCATGTTTCAGGACTAACCAACTCATCAAAAGTGGAGAACTTTAATTCATTGGTTAGCTCATGGTCTTCCATTCCCATTCTGCTAATTACGCTCTTCTACTTAAAACTGATGGCTAATTTTCAATTTCTTTTTCTTAAGTGTTCCATTCTTCCCCTTCATCCATTAATAAACTTATCTAAATGCAACTATTCAGGTTCTCACAAACTTTACATTGCTCTCAGCAGCTCAATACCCTTGGATTTCAGTAATCAAGCTGTTTTGATACTGTACCACCATTCAGAGGGAAACGGTCGAATCACGTTTCAAATAAAAACAAAATTCAGTTAGCAAATACTATCGAATATGTGATGCTGTTAAAACAACTTTCATTAAAGGAAAAAAGTGTGAAATATTTCAGAGCCATGCCGGTCTTAAAAGGCCTCAACCACATCACAATATCATCGCCATGAACATCAATCATAATAGCACAAATGAAAATTTAAAAAGCCAGTTCATATTGATCTTACCGACATATCTCCCAACGATTTGCTACAAATTGGGCAGGTGTAATGGCTGCAAGTGTATGCCTGACACAATGAAAGGTGAAATAAGGGTTAGTGCCCTATCAGATTTTATTTGAATTGTTCCAACTAAGTAAAAGCCCAGTAAAGGATAGACCTGAAAGCAACTTGAATGCATGAAATGGCCACAAGGGAGAGCTCTGACACTTGCACTCGAGGTAAATAAGAAATCACAACAGATGGGGCAATTTGTTTCAAGGCCTTTTTCTCGACATTTGTGGTCGACTAGCTTCATTGCAAGGCAACAATTACACTTCATGCAATGAAAGAAGTCAATGCCAAGACCCTTCCCAAGTCGGCATAAATTGCAGAAAGGGCAGTGATAAACAGTTCTGAAATTATAGCAAGAGACGTAAGGAATACAATTGACGAGCAATATAATGCAAGTGTAAATATAGAAATCATAATTAAAGGTTACTGGATCCATTCATTACGGAGTAACTGCTCCATTCTAGTTTATCACAGCATCTTAAGCTTACAACTGTAGTTCAGAGGATCATGCAACATGAACATAACACATTAACAAGAATGGACACCGATCAAGGTAGCATCAAAAGAAAAAAGAGCTCAATGAAAGCTTGTAACCTTTCATCATCGAAGAACCTGCAGATGTTACAATAGTAATTTGCCATAGAGAACCCGTCACAAGAAGGTGTCGAGCATACTGGTCCAACAGGCTGGATTTTCAGGCAGCGCATACACATAATTTCAGATGTAGCTTTCCTGCATGTAGAATTAATTACTAATCAGCATCATCAACTTCACCAGTTTAAAATTAAAACAACAACTTCATCAATAGAAAAACATTACCGGTCCATAGAATGGTCACTGACTTTATCATGACAGAACCGGCAAGTAAATAATTTTCCACAGCAAGCAGCGCGAAGTTTGCAATTTCTTTTATAATGCTCACATCCAAATACTTTTTTCTCTGGATCTCGGAATGAAGGGAAACATCCAAGTAAGTCTTCACTATTTGAATTCTCACCAAGTTGCGTTTGAGGAGACTTCTGCTGGGCAGCTATCCAGCGACTAACATAACCAATACATTCATCAGAGAAACAGAAACCTATAGTCAGAAACTGCACAGCGTGTACAACAATAAAACAAACCTGGTCATAAGATTTTGAATAAGGTAGGCTTTTCTTCTTGGATCAAGAGTTGAATCACGAGAAACTTTTCTTATCTCTGCTTCAAGCTCATTTTGATTCATCCGAAAAATATCTTTCCACCCAGGCTTAAATGTCTGATCACTGGTATCCAGGCTCTCATATAGATCAGTACCTAAACAAGAAGGATCGACAAACATCCCAATAATCATTCCATGATATGAACCTCTAATTAATAATGTGATAGAATCAATAGGTAACAGCAAATAAAGATAGGACAAAGACCTAGAGATATACAACTCTCTGATGTTGTTGCATGTGGACTTGCAGCAGAAGTTCCTTCCCACCATTCATTAAGCCACTCACTGAACATTGTGTTTTTCGTAGCCTGTTTCCATGTATCCATCATCCTATTTTGTTCCTCCTGTGTAAGAACAGATGTCACCCAAGGAAGCATTGACTGAAGCACCTCTGCACCAGTAGTACCAATTATTCGGCCAACAATTTTATCCTGTTCCTCTACAGAAAAATGCCTATCAAATAATGGCCACAACTCCAGTTCTTCTCGGTAAACATGTTGATCCAGGGTTACTCTCAATGATTTGCACATGCTCTGAAGTGTTGTTGCAAGCTGATTATACTTCGTAACAGCATCTTCAGGATGAGACAGGTCTGTGTGATTATTTGATAAAGCATCAGGGACATCCGTACTCTTCAAGCATTCATGAAGATGCGTAAGCTCAGAAAGTGCAGATGATATATATTCAAATAATTTTTCCTCCTGTAGGTGGTCCAGGGTGTAAGAATGGCTAACATTATGAAGTGTCTCTTTAGATTCTAGGGCAGGGAAAACTATATCATCTTCCGCATTACTATGAGCCCTATATAAACCCCACAACAGACGAAATCTACCAGTAAACTGCCTAAGCAAAGTTTCACTGCAATCAGTTAGTTTTCCAGATTCTATGTCTAGATATTCCACATCTTTGCGGATGGCCTTATGAAATTTGAAAATGTTGTCTATAGGCCGGGATGCATAACCAACATCAGCTGGACTAGAATCCATCTCCCAGTTAAAAAGACTGGAGTTCAGGGAGGGAGCAGGACTAATAGAGGAGCGTAGTGATTTTGCTGCAGTAAGAGAGCTCATTCCTAAATTACTGCTGTTCACTCCTAACCCTGGTACACAGCAAGACTGATTGCTACAAGAGAGTTTTTCTGGGTTTCCATTCCCTGTAGAGCAGCAGGTATGATTTTCTTCCTGAGATAATATGTTTCCACGCTTAAGCGGTCTTCTACAGTCATCTGCTTCAGTGGACAGTTTATCATCAGTAGATGATGTAACACTGCATACTTTCGAAAGTTGTCCACTATCTCCCTCATTTTCAGATAGAACTCTTGCTGGACAACAACCAATGGCATTTGAAGATAAACAAACATTCCTGGAACGACCTTTGCATACCCATCCAGAAAAAAGTGTAACTAATGCTGTGTCTGATGCAGGAGCTGCATCAGATTAGAACTCAAGTTAGGAACTGTGGAAACTGGTAATAGAAATGGCACAGAACGGACAACTTTCTCAATAAAATACTAGTGCAAAATACAGTTAAAGATTAACAACAAACCTGCCATGCAAATGTTTTGAAGAAAAGCCATTGCTTGCTCATCATTAAGTGATCCTACCAACCAGGGTAACACACACTCGATCAACTTCAGGGGCATCACACATAAGCTTTCATAAAGAAGTTCTCGCTGTCTTTTGGTACTAAAATATGTTCGAGCAAGGGGGAGAACCTACGGCACATAGTCAGCACAGGATCATTGAGACTGAAAGCATAAACGAACCCCATCTAAAATATGTATGAAGTAGGAAATGGAAAAACAGACCTATGAGCATGACAAGTTTTATGCAATAAAGAAGAATTAGCATGTTAACCTGAACTTCTTCGTTTTGAAAGTGCTTCTGGATAGTATCCATGATCTGATCTGCTTGCAAGCACAAGTTTGTGTAAAACTCAGTGACAGATACATTGGCTCCAGCACTTTGAACACTTTCGATGAGGCACCTAAGCTTGTCAAATTGACTTTCTTCTTCCACATGCTCCTGTACAAAAGAGATCTCTGCATCTACAGCAGGGAATATAACTTTGTCCTCAGCAATACTGCAGTCAAAGAGACAAACCACCATTCATTTCACAAGATATATCCTAATAAACAACAAAGTATGTTTTTGGTAGTTCTGTGAAGCACAAAGCTGAAAGGAGTAAGGAGCTCCAATATCTCACCAAACGGACCACTTAATGAACCTAGGGTCATCATAAAGGGGATGTCTATACTTTGAGGAAGTCAACTTCACTTGAAAACAGAATTGGCGATAAACCTACCTGTGAAAAATGCAAACTTCAGCAATGAATTGTAGCCGCCTGTTCAGTGCAGAAAGATCAGAAACATCTCCAGAATGCTGTATCTTCCTAGCTGCTTCAGCTATATCTCTCAACTCTCTTTTTATTGCATTATGCCAAAGTAAAATTTCATCTATAGGATGGGACAAGGTGGAATTAGTGTCATCACAGCTTAACTCCATAAATTTCCTTTTGACTGCCTTTGATGAGTTGCACAAAGAGTCACATTCACAAGTCGCCTTACTGCTTTGACAAACAAAGGATGATGTCCCAATTTCTCGATAATGAGCCTTAGAATCATCTCCACAACTCTTACACAAATCTGACAATTTGGTCCCTTCCATCCAAGTGAATATTACCTGCAACAACAGAATCAATTAATTTCGCCCCTTCACCTCCTTAACGATGAATGAACATTCAGAAACCGAACCTCTGCAAAAGGACCCTCACCTGCTGAAGAAGTTTTTCTTCTGGGATAATTTTGCACAAGCACTTGCGCATATCTTGATCTTCATCAGATGAAATAGAGGAAGAAAGCCAAGGAAGGAACTCTGCCATCATGTTAACAGGAATGCTGCACAAAAACTGCCACACCAACGATGCTTGCTCTTCGAATGAAAACTTTTCTATAAGCAAAGGGAATACCTGCAGCACTCAGCAACTATGTTGTAAGCATTCAACAACATTCCATGCAAGTATCATACACTAGATAGCAAACTAAAAGACATATCATTAACATTCTACTTCAATCTAAGTGGCGACAACTTGTTGCAGATATGATGCTAGAGTCAACAGTCCTAAATTCTTTAGTGAAAAACCATAGTAGTTAATAGCGGATAGCGGCGCGGAGCGGCCAACCCCGAAAACGCTATAGCGGAATAGCGGATAGCGGAGCGGCCGCTATTTCTACACACACATATAAGCTTTCTACAC
>JAOSBM010000204.1:9847927-9864022 GCA_027568955.1 Erythroxylum tenue | reverse complement strand
TAAACCCTAACACCAACTTATTTTATTTAACTCTAACAACTTATCCAAAATTTTAATTCTAATTAATCCCTTCATTTAATAATCAAAACCTACACAATTAATTCCAGTCAAATTAGAAATTATCAAACTAAAACCTCAAAATAATTTAAACTAGCTTATTCAAAAGAATCGGGGCCCAACATTTGTAGTCCTCCTTACCTTAGTCTAGAAAATCTCAAGTTAAGCTAGAAACAAATTACAGGTGATGCTCCAGAAGTCAAGCTCCAGTATTGTCCAATCTCTTCCTTAGAGGGAAATACTTTGGTTGCTCCTCTTTTGGAAATCCAAAAAGATGGATCCAATAGATGGTCCTATACCTTGGTAGGTTTTTTCTTAGACAAAATGCCAACTTTTTCCCTCCTCTATAGATGGGAAATGAATCAATGGAAGGCTCATGTTTTGAAGGACATCCTATTAAGTAAAGAAAATATGTTCCTTTTTGTTTTCATCTCAAAATCTAAAGCTCATTAGAAGAGCTAGACGATGAAAGGACGCTTACTAGCATATTATTTTGTTTAAACATAATTAGACCTAATTTTACTTGCGTTGTTAAATAATTAACTCAATTTTTTACACAACCAATGAAACCTTATTGGAATGCAGACATACATTTACTAAGGTACTTTTAAAGCAAATTTTGCTAAGGAATTGCATTTTTCAACTTCTAATGACATACAATTAGCGACCTACAATGATGTTGATTGGGATTTTCCTAAGATTTTTAGAAAATCTATATATGGATTGTGTGTTTTTTCTTATAATGTCTTGGAATACTAAGAAGTAAAACACAATATTTACATCTTCAATTGATGTAGAATATAGAAGTATTGAGACTTATGTCACTAAACTGTATGTTTAGCTTATCTATTAAAAGATTTTGACATTCTTATAGAGTTTCTAATTCCCTTGCATTGCGACAACAATACATATCTTATCTAATTTGGTATTACACGAGAGAATGAAGTACTTAAACATTAATTGTCACATTATTAGGAAACACTTTTCATTCGTGTGGGTTATTTGGAAATAACATCTTTACAAGTTAGGGGTGAAACTACTATTAGACCTCTCCAGATCTCACGTCTCAGCTAGATTTCTACTGGATATTGTTGTTATTGTATTGTTAGGGGAAACTTGAAAAATGGGTTTATTTATACTATGTTTGCGCCATCTTCTTTTTATATGTTTACAAAGTCTTTGATTGTAACTCTTCATCAACAATTATGCTGCAAGTTGGGTTTGCTCAATTCTCCTAGGCTCTAACCTGAGTTGTTAGAATGTGTAGTAAAGTAGTGTAACATACGTAACACCTAGTTAAGGGAAGCTAAAAGAGGTTTTAGTTAAGTTATGTACATAAGTTATATATAGTTATACATATGATTATTGGTATCTAGATAGTTCTATATTTGGTTAGTTAATTGGTTTAGTGACATTTTTTTGTTTTGATCTTCTTTTAATGTATATAAATAGAAACAATAACAATCTTGATTAATTTTATCACTAAATTACATAAAATAAAATAAGTTTCTCCAAATATCAATAGAGGAGCTTAAGAGAGATTGGTGTTGACTTTGTTCAAATGCTTTTTTGTTATTCAATATGTTCATGATTTTTTTTATTATATACAAAATGTTGACCAAGTGAGTTCTTAACCTGTGCTTTTGATGATAAGAAATATCTTACTATCAATAAATTTACTTTTAGTGATATTAGGAGCTTTATTATAATATAATCAATCAATATGTGAAGGATAAAGTTTATAGGGTGTAAATTGATCAAAGAAATTAATTGAATAAATTGAACAATCAATAGCAAGAGAAAATAAGCAAAATAGAGCACATATTCAATTCAAATGAAGAACCAAAAATAAGAAAGAATTAAGCACAACAAAAGAAAATCATTGTAATTATTCTTACAACTTTATCATGGTTAGTTTAGTGATGAATTAGGGGTTTAAATTATTGCATGAGCACTTTGCATTTAGGGAATATTGCATATTTTGTCATAATTAAGAAAGATTTAAGAATGATTTGAAAAAGTATTCATATGCATTAAAATACATTTAGAGAACTTTTTGATGTAGTTATGAATTAAGTTTTTGTCAAAAGGAAATGTTTTGATCTCTGAAAATTTTTGAAATTTTTATTTTTAGGTATACTTGTTAACCAATGTTAAACTTTTGGGTATATTGGTTAACCAATATAGTTGAGTAGTCAACTAATGCACCATGAAAGACAAAAAAAAAGATGTATCTTGAGTTTGTGTTAATATTAATCTATACATTGATTGAATAATGCTACTGTTACTAGCTACCAATATTTAGTTTTTATTTCTAGCGACTATTTAATCTTATTTCTAGTATAAATATACCACATATGAGTTATGGGAGGCTGCTTAGGCATATTAGAGAGTTTTTAAAAACCCTAAAAGGTTAGAGAATATATGTTTATATTACATAACACATAATAATCCTTTGCTCATTAGTATGAGTAAGAGAATGAACTTTTGAGTTATGTATTTGTTATAATTTGAGAAATTCTTAGGATACAATTTGTGAAGATTCCTTTTCACTTTGAACAAGATTGATAAATTGTTACTCCTCACTTATGACAAAGTAAGATGATTGTAAAAGTTCATCTTCACAGTTGAAGGAAGAAGATAGTAAATTCTCAAGTAGAACTTGGGAAGTGAGCATAAGCCAAAGGTTGTTGAGTCGAACTACTATAAATTATTATTTTTACCTTTCTTTTCCCATTTTCTTTTATTATTACTGTGTTTGCTTTGTAATTGTTTTATATGGTTTTTTTATAATAATTAATTAGCACAAGCAATTGATTAATTATTTTCAAATATGAAAAAAGTAAAAAATTCACCCCCATCTTATATGTCATTTAAGCACCAATATAAAAATACACATAATAGATTTTATTTATTATTGAAATAAAAACAATCGTCATTCCTTTAGAAAGGCACAAGATAATAGGAGTACATTATAGTATATTTTTCCAGGTGTTTAAGTGTTTTTTTAAGTGTTTTGTTATATGATAATTAAGTGTTTAGGACTTAGAATAGTATTCTTATTAATGTTTGTATATTTTTCGATTGTTTGATTGATTTAAAGTAAGAATATGATCTTAATTTTAAGTTTTAAGAGGTGTTTGATCTGTTTGTGAGTGAAGAGAAATAAGAAATTGAAGAAAAGAGAAGTATTGGAAGCATGAAATAATGCAGGTCAAGATCGTATTAGACATGACAAAGAGCAAATTCTAACTAATTTTAGCTTTTTCAGCATGCGAGGCTTTTTTTTGTATTTTTTATGTTCGACGGCTATTTTTGGAATCAAATTAGGTGGAGAAATTCTAGAAAGAACCCAAGAAGCATTAAAAACTATTTAAGGAGAAGAAGGACGTGAAAAAGGCCGTAGCCGTACATCAAAGCAAATCCAAGTGGAAAGATCCAAGAAGAGCTTCAAGAAATTCTAGCATTCTAGATCAAGGCATTAAACATTTTTTATTCTTTTCCCTTTTATTTTCTTCATAATTCTTGATGTGTAATTGGATTTCTATAATGTATAACATGTATATGGATTTCTAAATCCAGGTTAGGAATTATTCTGAAATTACTTTGTGAACTTTAATTATTGTTCATTTTAGTTTATCTTTGAATATTTGTGATAATTGTCATGCATATAATTGAAAATAATTTGGGAGTGTGAATCAAAGTAATTAATGTTAAGGTGTACAACAGGACTTGACAACTTAATAGACCCGCAATTGTCAAATTAATGATTAATCGAAGAGAGATCTTAGTTATGACATTAATTATCTATCGGATTACTTCAAATCTAATTGAATAAGTTAAGAGTAGTTTTGTGAATTGAGATATTACAAATCTATAAATATGGAATTCAATTAGGATTGATTTATTAGATAATGAGAGAGAGTAATCAAAATCTTAAGAAATCTTGGATTAAACATAATTAAATCAACAAGATTAAGAGAAACAAAATAAGAATAGATTAGTTCCTAAATATTAAATTTTTATCAAATCCTAATCTTATTGGTAGCTCACTTGTTTAATTGCTTAATTATTTTGATTATTTATCTATTTTAATTTCTGTTATTTATTTTAATTCAAATCAATTTCCTAATAACTTAAATAAAGTTATATTCAAATCGTTTAGGTGTTTATAATCTTCGAGAAAAATACCTTTTGATATTACAAGATATGATCTGTATATTTGTAGTATTGAGAGTTTTATTATATATAAAACTTGCTTAATGCAAGGTATATTATAAACCCATATATACATATATATTGAGGGAAATCTTAAAAAATGGATCTATTCACGGTTTAATATCCTAAAATGTTGTCCAATTTTATTCTATCAAAATTTAAGAAAGATTTCAACTTATAATAACCGCTAAGCATACATTTAGTTCAGTCGTACTACCAATGGTATAAGAGATAAGAAAAAGTCATCATAACTTATCGTGTTATTTTAATTAACCGAATTTTAAAAAAATAAAAAGAATTTTAAGAAGCATTGCTTTTTTATTTTATGTTTTTCATTTTTGGAATCTACTATATGTTTGTTTATTTTTATATTTATTTCCATTTTAAATTAAAATAATTTATTAAATATTGGTAATTAATAAAAAGTTATGAATATTATAATTTAATTATTCATTATCAATACTATAATTTATTTTTAAAATAAAAGCATTTTGATAATAATGAATTTACTTTGAAAATTCAAAATATTTAAACAATTTAAAATATCTTTAAAATTATTTGGAAATTTTTGTTATCAATATTTATAAAATTAAATATTTATCTTTAAATAATAAATTTATTTTTAAGCTATTACGTATTTTATTTAAAATTTAATAAATATATAGTTTTATTAACTTTTTAATTATTCAAATACAAATTTTATACTTTTATGTTTATTTGGTTATTTATTGCTAATAAGTGTATATTGGATCATTTCATAATCATTCGATTACATATTTGTTAATATATACTATATTAAGTAAAAAATAAATATTAATACTAATTTAATGTGTAGTTTTATTAACAAGAAAAAAATATGACAATAGTACTATTTTAACCAAACTATTTTTTTAATACAGTACTAAAAAACTTAAAAATCAAAATAAAATTAGAAAGCAAAACGAAGAATTTTAACCAAACTTACTCTTTAGGGTTGGTTGATTTTACTTTCGTTTTTTCGTATCCATTGCACAAGACTACCAAATGTATAAGATTCTTCGCTTTGTCATTGCGGAGTTTGGAGAGATTATAATATATGCAACCTTTCTTTTATATTTTTACAAATAATCTATTTTAATAAATTGAACATACGACCTTATGGTCACAAAAAAACAACTTTATCGATTGATCTAAGGCTCACCCTCATTTTAATTATTTTTAAAATAAAAAATTCTGTATAGTAATTTATGTCAATGTAATTATAATAATTAAATATTTGATAAAATTTAGATATGAATTAATTTTATAAATAAATTAAGTAAATATTAGTAAGCAATATTTATTTGTTAATTATTAAAAATCAAATTTATCTATTTTTAATTTTAAAATTCAAAATAAACGGATTTTTAATTCAATTTTAGAAACATTATCTTTCCTTTGATTCACTTATTGAATCTGTCATAAACAAGAAAAATGGTGTTTAGCGGTCCGTCAGCCCCAAAAAAAAGTTAATTTATGCCCTTATTATTGTTAGTTTAGACTTGATATTTAAAGAGTTTTTTGGGATTCCAGAGGAATTAAAATGCATGTTCCTGTTGGCACAGCGAGTCAAAACGGCAGGCAACCACAGAGTCCAATGAAACAAGGGTCTTCATTCCTGAACTGAGACCGAGAGTTGCAGAAGTCATGCACGTGGAGATTTATTCCACGGCTGATTAATAAGAAGATTTCACGAATCACGCCCCAATTTTGGACCTTTCATATGACTTTCTACTCCATATACGGAGAAAATTTATAATCATCATTATTTCTTTGAATAGTTGTTTTTTTCCATAGTTAGGCAAAACAAAAAGGAAATAACAGAGAGGAAAGGAGACTTTTGAAAAGCAACAGAAAGTGACACGAAAATGAAACCGGTTTGCTTTTAATAATTTGACTGACTGCTCAAATGGCATCGAGGTAATTTGATAAAGAAATATTGTTTAGTAGGAATTTGCTTTTTTCATTTGTTATTTTATGTTTATATTTTACAAAAGGAAAAAAGGAAAAGAAAAATCAGGAAGTGAGGTGCATTAGTGTACATAAATGGTCCAAAGAAGTTGGTATCTGGGGATGCCGAATGTCCAAAACCAAAAGTTGATTGTGACCTCTTCATGACATTTAACTTAGGTGGCGTTTGGGACAATATGATTATAATTACAGGTAGACAAGAGCCTGTGAAGATTAGAATGAGAATCAATTATAATAATTACATGTATAGGTATAGCCAGTAGGTATGTCCTTGAATCCCGGGCGAAGCTGACCAAACAAGATGATTAAAATACTAGATGCGTAGAAGAAGAAGAAGAGAATTGGATGGAAATGGCAGTCAGCCATGGGGATGTGTCTACAAGTGGATGAGTGTTGTGTTCAACATCAACATTAATGAATTCCAGTGCCGTGGCATCCTTATGCTTGGCACGCATTCTTTCATAAAATATTTTGTTGCACTAAATGGATAATCCACCATCACCAGGAGGATACAAAGTGAGCCACTAAACCTTGTCCACATCTAGGGCCTAGTCAATCTTGCCTTTTCTTTTATAAGCTTTCTATTCTAAACACTTTCATTTTGCCTCTTGGGAATTCCTTTCGGGATAAAAAGATTTACTTTTAAACCACGATCTCATGTTAGAAAGTTCCACTGTCCACATTAAAGCCATTGCCCCCAATTAATGCCATCCACGTCTGTCTTGGTTGTCTATGGAATTCAAAGAAACTCCTCAAGTTTTAGTGGGAGTAGCAGCTACAGCTTCCAGACATCCTTTATGAGACATGGAAGGCCAATTGATATGCCGTTGAACGGCTACTACTGGATGATCGAATTCCTGAAGAAGTCATCAATTTAAACAGAACTACTGCTAAGACCAAATTGGGACTTCTTTTCTCCGTTTATTATAATATTCCTTCTCAGCAACTTGCACAAATCGCGTGCTTCAAGCATCTGTAAAGGTTACATCCAAAGAGCTTAATTGCACTGCTAAAATCACTCATCTTTAATCCTTAATTTAGCGAAACCTTTGAACTTTTTGAAAATGCTGAAGTAGTCGTCGAGTCAGTCCATGTGACATTGTTTTTTCTTGTTACTTAAATGTTAGGAAGTTGAGATAAGAAAGCAAAAAATGGGTTCAAGTTTGCAGGTCGAGTAGACAAAGCACTCGTAATGGAGGGATGCCAAAGGCCGTAGCACCATTAGACCTTTCACTGAACTTTCTGACACAGTAGTTCCCCATTCTGGTCAAGGTCAATGGATAACATGCACTATTAAAGCACAAACTTTCCCTGAGGCCATGCACCAGCTAATAATGGGTAATGACTAATAAATGCATGCATACGTCAAATTGGATTGTTCGTCATCGGCTACTAACTGCCATATGGAGTCACAGGATCAACTTACATCGATTTCTCAGGTGGCGCCCTGGTGTCTCTAAATTTAAATTACTTTAGAAAAAATCTATCTTGGCTGGAAATTAAGTTTCCCCTTCGGAAATCTTTCAGAGCTCATTAAAATACTTAAAATGTCTCCAACTTTGGGTCTTTCTTTAGCTTAGAACTTGGAATGGGGTTAAAGAAGAAGGCCTTTTTCATTACAGTAGTTCTCCCACTAAGCCCTCTTCACTTGTAGTTAGTGTTACCATCAACTCTACGAGAGAATTGGATTTAGGGGATTCCATTCCCAATGTTCAGCGAGCCCAGGGTGGCATAAGCTACCCAATTTTACTTGGATTTAAAATTCCAACTTATTCTTACCAAGTCTTTTAATTTACAATTAAAATAACGTAGACGTTGATCATGCTTAATCCATATCACAAATTCCTCCACACTTCATGTTCTTTTAATGTTGGCCGCAAGTTTTGGTGCTTCCTGCCCACTTTTTTATAGGTTTAGAATTTAACAGATGAAAAAAGAATTTGTTAATCCCATTTGTTTTTCAGTAGCTTATCCAATTAGTAATTTTAGTTTGATTTGAGAAAAGAAACCGTGTTTCAAAGTATTTTAAAATTTTATTTATAAAAAGAATTATGATAGCAAATTGTTAAGTTAAGAGCGTATGATTATAGATAATAACCAATGAATATAAAATTTGATTAGACTATTGATTCAATTGAATTTACTCAGTTAGTTAGTTTGGTTTCTTATAAAAATCCTTAAATTTTAGAATCGAACGATTAGTAACCAAACAAATCGATTTTATTAAAGTTTTTAATATTTTCTTTTTTCTTACAACAATTATTTAGACTTTCCAAACTTGACTTCTTTCCCTAAATTGTTAAAGTCATTTGCAAACAATATTTTATCTGTTTCCAGAACCAAAATTAACAATTTTTTGGATATATCTGAATTTCCATTCTCTTGTTGTTCTTTTGCCCTCCATCAATGAATATGGGTTTGATTTGTGTCCTCCAAGTTCTTTCGTTTATATTTCTTTATTCCTTGCTTCTATCTTTGGTTTCATTTCACCTCTTCAGTTGATTCCTTATCCAACCCCAAGATACCATTATCTTCGTCTCCAAATCCTTTGTGCCACCAATCATGCATAAAAACAAAGATACCTATCAGAGAAAAAGAAGCTCAAATTGAAGCATGAAGGAGCCCTTGGTGTTAATAACAAGTTGGAAGGCTTCGGGAGATTCTCCAAGCTCCTCATACCCGTCCAAAAAGACCTTCAAAAGGACTTCTTCAAAGTCGTCTCTAACGACTTGCTTCTGCCCATTGTCAAAGATATAACATTATATTAATATTAAGTTAAAGCTCTGAAAATTCAAGCTTCTCCGACCTCCTTCTTCGCCCATCTGTCACCTTAGTTGGTTTCTTTTGTTGCTCCCTCCGGGAGTCCCATGGAGGCCCCTGATCTAGAGGGCCCTCATTCTAAGCATGGTCGCACTAGGAAACGCGATGACGAGCGCTCATCCCCCAGTCCAAAGCCTTCCTACCGCGCTGCATTGAGCGGAGCCTCTTCGGAAGCTACTCCGGGCGGCGGTGGTCCCTGGCCGGTTGAGGATCCCATTGCTCTTGAAGAAGGTGATATCCGGCGATTGCCGCCGGAGGATGGCGGTGGCATTACTCTGTCCCAAAACTTCAAGCTGAAGCTAGACAACCGTTGGTCGCAGGCGGTGGTCGTCAAACTTCTAGGCCGGAAGATTGGCTGTCAGACCTTAACGTCCCGACTGCAGACATTGTGGAAACCACGCGGTGCTTTCAAGATCGTGGACCTGGAACGGGAGTTTTTTCTGGTCCGCTTCATGACAGAGAGCGACTATCTCCGTGAGCTTACCGAGGGGCCATGGGTCATATACGGTCAAGTCCTCTCGGTTCAGCGTTGGACGCCACATTTTTAGCCCTCCTCGAGTCAACTACGTCGAGCTATCGTCTGGATCCGGGTTCCCGACTTACCCATTGCCCGGTACCATCCTGACGTTTTGTCCGCTATCGGTGACACTGTGGGCAAGACTATGCGACTGGATGAAGCCACCTACCTCGAATTGAGAGGGAAGTACGCGCGTATAGCTGTGGAAATCGACCTCGCCTCCCCCCTTTGCCCCTCGGTACAACTTGATGGGGAGGAATTCCGTGTGGCCTATAAAGGTTTGCCCAATATTTGCTACTGTTGCGGCAAGGTCGGGCATGATGACACCGTCTGCCCACAGAAGCCTCGGTGTCCGCCAGCTCCACCAACTTCGTCGCCAGCCCCTCCTGATGGCAACCCTGCCGACTCGGTGCGCGAGTCCGACCCTGGGCCGTCTGCGCCTAGCCCCAGTTCTGGTCCGAGTTCACCGTCTCCCTCTTGCGAATTTGGTCCCTGGATGCAGGTGACCCGCAGGCCGCGCCCTCCTGGCGCCAGGCCAGTCACGTCCAGCAATAGGCACAAACTCGACGTCCTCTCCGTAGCGTGGCTTGAGGTTTCGCCTCCTGTCAGACGTCTCTCCTCTGGCCAATGCAGACGTTCCAGAAGCCGTTGCTTCAGCGCCTAGCCAGCTGCAACGCACTAACGGGCCATCTCCTGCTAATCCCAGGCCCGGACGTGGGCTGGGCCCAAGGACCCATGTAGAGGCCCCTTGCTTGCCGGGCCACAACAGGCATCTCCCTGCCCACCCACTGTCCCCTGGCCCAGAGGCCATGCCTGCTCCTAGCCCTCCCGTTCCGCTGCCTCGGGCCCCTTCCGGGCCTGCGGCCAGGCCATCACACCCTCTAACCAATTACAGCCCACCCCCTCTGAGACGACTATCGCAGTCATCATCGACACTCATACCGAAATGTTGTGTGATCCCCAATTCTTGGCTCACGCGGATATGGCCCATGCGGCCGGCCCTCCGGAGCCAGATGGGGCTGGGGGCCCTCTCAACTGTGGCACTCCCGGTGCGGATACAGTCATGGCCCATACCGACCCTCCTGATATATCTGCTGGCGAAGGACATCTCGACCCTTCTCACCCCATGCAAACGGATGAGGGGCCCATCCCTCCGCCTCCGGCTGATGACGACACGAGTATGACCGAGGAAGGTACCGCCCCCTGCTAGTTTGTCTTTATGTCTTTATTAATTTGGAATTGCTAGGGGGCCGGAGGTCGGACTCTCCGGGCCATCCTCCTTTATTATGTTCGGCAGTTTATGCCTGGTGTTCTGGTTTTGCTCGGAACCCGGATTAGTGGTTCTCGGGCCCAGGCTGTTATCCGCGCTTTGGGCTTCGAGTATTCCTTTCGGGTTGAAGCTGATGGCTTCTCAGGGGGGATCTGGGTTCTCTGGAGTATTTTACTACTCTGTACACTCAGGATTCTAGCCCCCCTCCTCCGTACCCGCTCTCCGGCGCATTTCCTCGCCTCTCCCTGGCCAGTTTTCAAGAGTTGCACCGGCCCATCCACGCCCTCGAAATTCGCTCCGCTGTCTTTGCCATGAATCCCAACAAAGCCCCCGGCATAGATGGTTTCAATGCCCTTTTTTTCCAACAACAATAGGAGCATGTTGGGCCGGCGGTGACAGAGTACGTCTAGCGCGTCTTCCGCCTTGACTGCTGGGACCGTTCGCTCAATCAAACGATCCTTGTCTTGATCCCCAAAGTGCCCTCTCCTTAGTCTATCACGCAATTCCGTCCTATAAGCCTCTGCAACGTTTTGTATAAAGTTGTGTCTAAAGTCCTGGTCACCCGGCTTAAAGCCCATATGCCCTGGTTCGTTCAAGCCCCGCAATGCAGTTTTATCCCCGGTCGTCAGCCAACCAATAATATTATCATCGCTCAGGAAATCCTGCATTCCATGAGGAAGAAGACCTGGACCAAAGGCTGGTTAGCTATCAAAGTGGACCTTGAAAAAGCTTATGACCGGCTCCGGTGGGATTTTCTGCAGAATACATTACAGGACATAGGGCTCCCGGCCACGCTTATTTCAGTCATTATACAGTGCGTCTCAACGACTACTATGCAAGTGACTTGGCAGGGTACACTGACTGACTCCTTTTGCCCCTCCCGGGGCTTAAGACAGGGTGACCCGCTCTCGCCCTACCTTTTTATTCTCTGCATGGAACGGCTTGGACAGCTTATTACCCACAAGGTAGCCCACGGTGATTGGAAGCCGATTAAGCTTGGACCTCTCGGGCCGCCACTTTCTCATCTATTTTTTGCTGACGATCTCGTGCTTTTCTCAGAGGCCTCGGAACCCCAAGTCCAAGTCATTGCTAGTACGTTGGACGCCTTTTGTTAGGCTTTGGGTCAGAAAATGAACACGACCAAGACTCGCATCCACTTCTCTAAGAACGTTTCCCCTTCGTTAGCTCGTCGCCTCAGTCACCTCTTGCGGATTTCGAGTACGAACAACTTGGGGAAGTACCTTGGTGTCCCTCTGATCCATGAGCGGTCCTCTCGTCGTACCTACCAGTACCTCCTTGACAACGCCCGGCAGAAACTGGCCGGTTGGCCGGCCCGAACCTTATCTCTCGCGGGCCGTGTCACTCTTACCCAATCTATGTTCGCCGCTTTGCCCACCTACACTATGCAAACTGTTGCCTTCCGCGGCAACTTTGCGATGACTTGGAAAAACTCATGCGGGCCTTTGTCTGGGGCTCGACGTTTGACCACCGTAAACTGCATCTTGCCAGTTGGGAGTCCGTGTGTCAGCCCAAAACCGCTGACGGGCTGGGCCTTAAACGAATCCGCTCGACCAACGATGCTTTCTTGGCTAAATTGGGTCGGGCGCTGCTTACTCAACCGCACAAATTTTGGGTCCAGGTTCTCCGTGCTAAGTATCGGCTGGACCTTCACCACCTCCCTCCTTCTCTCGCGCGGGCCGGCGCGTCTAGCACTTGGAGGGGTATTTCGGCTGCTTGGCTCGTGGTTCGATAAGGGATTCAATGGCACCCTCAGAATGGTAGGTGCATTCTTTTCTGGCTGGACAACTGGGTTACGGCATGGGGCCCTCTTATTCATGTGGTGACCTCTCCGATTCCGGATGCCTTGCTTTTCACCTCTCTTGCTGACCTTCGGAATGCTGATCAGACATGGAAGTGGCACCAATTCCAACATTTTCTCCCCAATGCTGTTTTCCTGGACCTCGCGGCGACCCCTTTTCCCACGGACTCTACTGCGACTGATACCTTCCAGTGGGGTCCAACATCTAATGGTTGTTTCACCGTCGCCTCCGCTTATGATTTGATTAAAGGGGTTACCACTGACGTGGCCAGTCTTACCTGGACTGTTATTTGGAAATGGGCTGACCCTCAGCACATTCGAGCTTTCCTTTGGCTGTTGGCCAAGGGCAAGCTGCTTACTAACCACCAACGGGTGTTCCGTCACATTTCTACGGATAGCGGATGTCCCCATTGTGGCCAGCCGGAATCCATCCTCCATTCTCTTCGGGATTGTCCGCGCGTTCGCGTGTTCTGGGCCAACCTCCACACTACTTCTGCGGCTACGACTTTCTATGCTCCCGATGAGATGCGGTGGGTACATTCCAATCTTACCAACCATCATCTTAGTCGACAGTTTGACTGGCCCACCCTCTTTGGGGTAAGCTGTTGGTTCCTGTGGTATTGGCGCAATAAAAGTGTGTTCGACCTGGATTTTGTTTGGTCACAGTCGGGGGATCGTTCGGTCCTCGCTTACGTCGACGGCATAGAACGGGCACGGGTTGCCGAATGCTCTGTGTTTCCGAACCAAGGCTTACCCCCTGGTCGGCTCGTGGGATGGACTAAGCCTCCTGAACACTGGGTGAAACTTAACTCTGACGGGGCGGTTCTTCAGGGTGGCAGGCTCGCTACTACTGGTGGGCTGCTTCGCGACTGGCAAGGGTAGTGGTGTGGCGGTTTCCTCCATTTCCTGCCGAGTAGCTCCCCGCGCCTGGCCGAATTGTGGGGTGTACACGGGGGCCTTACTCTCGCTTGGGACTTGGGTTATCGCCGGGTCATTTTAGAAGTTGATTCTTTGGAGGTTATCAACATTTTGTCCTCTTCCTAAAATACTTTTTCTGATGAAGTTTCTCTGGTGACAGGTATTCGCACCCTGCTACGCCGGCCTTGGGAGGTACGATTGCAACATGTGCCTCGTGAAGGCAACCAATGTGCGGACCACTTAGCTTGTTTAGCCAGGCTAGTTAGTCCAGGTTTCCATCTACTGCCGGGGCCTCCACCAACTGTTCTGGACCGCCTCAACTAGGACTTGCAAGGCGTGCTTTACCGGCGGACAACCCGCTAGTTTCGTTTTGGTTTTCTTTTCCCTTTGTAACTAAAAAAAAAGATATCACATTCTCAATAAATTGAGTACAAAGATAGTTCAAAATGTTGACTTTTTTGCTCTTTTCTTTTATGCATTTCTTATCTATGTCACTTTAATGCTTCCTCCACAAGCATTTGCAATTATTCCAAAATCTTCTGATGCTAAGAATCATCAAAATTTCGCTTTGAACTATATTTGCTTGCTAAGATTGTGTAAAGTATAAAGCAACTTGTTTTTCTTTTCTAATCCTAAAGAACTTCTTATGTTTATGTCATAAACGACCATTGCCCCCCACCACCATGGTGCTATACACTTGTGACTATCGATACCTAGTATTGATGCAAACAAACAAATTGAGGGTTAAATATCGTTGTCCCTTTTGTTGGGAAAGGAGGTGTCAGTCACGCAGCGGCAACAAAACCAGAATCAATAAACCGTTCCCTATGTGAACAACCACAACCAATCCAACAAAAAACAGCAGCCAACAAACTCACCAATGCACATAATTAAGCAGCAATAAATAAATAACACAGGCAATTTTTACGTGAAAAACCTTCCTCAATGTGAGAAAAGAAAAACCACGGGACCTTGTCCAGTAAAGAAAAACTCCACTATCATCAATCAAGTTACAAAGAGTTTTTCACCTCTAGATATAACTAAGGTCACCACTCAACTCAAAATACAACAATAATCATCAACAAGATGAAAGAATCAAAGAGATGAGAATAATATCATCCTTAAAATCACAGCAATTTTGACTGAATATCAGGGAACCTTGGAGACCTCCAAATCCAATCTCCACCGTTCAGAATGAAGAACAACGAGAGAGGAACCTCTGGTTAAAATTTCAGGTCGATCCGACAAGAAATCACCATTCGATCAAAGGTTAGAAGATTATTACGCAAAGCTGGAGAAAAAACGAAAATTTTTCTTCTTTCTCTCTTTTCCCTCTCTTTTCTTCTTCCGGCTGAAAACTCACTTACCTACACAACTCTTTAGGGTTTAAAACCCCTTGTATATTTAGGCTTTGGGCTCTACTTAGGAGTGACCCAAACCCAATAAATCTCCCCCTCACGACTAAGTGGAGGATCTAGCCATACAAGCCATCAAGCAACAAATCTCAAACTTCTCATTCGGCAATGCTTTAGTCATCATATCAGCACCATTATCATCTGTATGAACCTTCTCTAGCTCTAGCAACTTGAAATTTACCACATCTCGTATCCAATGATACCTAACATCAATGTGTTTCGACCTTGCATGGAAACTAACATTCTTTCCAAGATGAATGACACTCTGATTGTCACAAAATAACACATACCGGTCCTGCTTAAAACCAAGCTTAAGAAGAAAGGTTTTCATCCACAGCAACTCCTTGCAAGCCTCTATAGCTGTAAGAAACTCAGCCTCTGTGGTTGAAAAAGCAACACACTTCTGTAACCTTGATTGCCATGCTATAGCTCCCTTTGCAAACTTGATTATGAAACCTAATGTAGACTTTCGAGAATCAACATCTCCTGCCATGTCTGCATCAATAAAACCAACTAGAAAATGCTTATCACCACCAAAACTAAGACTAAAATCAGTTGTACCTATGAGATACCTCATAATCCACTTCACCACATTCCAATGCTCTTTACCTAGATTAGAGAGAAAACGACTCACTGTACCAACTGCATGAGCAATGTCTGGCCTGGTACACACCATGGCATACATCAAACTGCCAACTGTTGAGGCATATGGAACTTTTTTCATCTCTTCCTTCTCTTCATCTGTTGAAGGACATTGGTTGACACTCAACCTGAAATGAGGAGCAAGTGGGCTAGCAACAGGCTTAGCCCTAGTCATACTAAATCTTTGCAGTGCCTTCTTTATGTACTTCTCTTGCGACAAATACAGCTTCTTGGCATCCCTGCAACGAGTAATTCTCATGCCTAAAAATTGCTTGGCATGACCCAAGTCTTTCATGACAAAAGACTTACTTAGCTTCTTCTTCAGCTCAGCAATCCTAGAAGCATTCCTGCCCACAATCAACATATCATCAACATAAAGTAACAATATGATAAAATCATCGTCAGAAAATCTGCGTACAAACACACAGTG
>JAOSBM010000204.1:9760598-9779873 GCA_027568955.1 Erythroxylum tenue | reverse complement strand
CTCACAAAGGACTTACACCTCTGTAATACAATAGAGTATTTGAGAAGAGAAATCAAACTCTATTAAATATGATTTGTTTCATTATCAGTCATTCAATTATTCCTACTTTTTTTAGATTATGCCTTTGAAACTACTGCATATCTTCTTAACGTAATAGCATCCAAGTCAGTTGACAAATTTTCATGTCAGATATGGATTGATAATATACTAAAGTTTTTATACCTAAAGAGTTAGAGATGTGAAGCGCACAATGTCTGAAAAGTTTCAATGTCAAAAAATGGATAAATATAAAAATTTGTGGGATATCAAATTAAATTATATTGGGTATTAATTTTACAATCATCTTAAGAAAGAAATATTTATCTCAAAACATGCTACACTCTTAAAAAAGAGAATTCATTCTTAAAGAAAGTAATTGGAGTGAAGTAGAACTTATAAAAGCTGATGACTACAAATTCACTCATAGATGGAACAAAAGCTTCAAGTTGATATATATTACATACAACTAAAGGTTCAACTTTCAAGAGACATGTAATCCGCAATTCACTGGTAAATCTACGTATAAAAAAAGGGAGACGATTTATTACTCATAGATAAGGAGCCTACTACTTTTAAGGACGAAATGTCTAGCATTTATTCTTTAAAATTTACAAGAATCTACGACATCTAAAATAGAATCTATTTACATTAATTAAGTATATACTTTGTTGTATATTTGTAGTAGGAATAAGCCTAAAAGATGAAAATTGGGTTTTAAAGAAAAAAAATTGACATGGATGATTGTTTATCCAATTATTGGTTTTATGATTGAGGTCAAGTATATTTAAGTGTTTGAAACAATAAAGGAAGTTGTTTGGATTAAGAAATCCATCACCAAACTTGGTTCTATTTCTAGTGTTGTTGAGTTAAATAGTATTATATTGTGACAATAATGATAGTATTTTATAGGCAAAGAAACTAATTAGGATTGACAACAAATTGAGTAAAGCTTGGGCCGTATTATTGGCTCAATTTTGACCTGAGGCTCGATCAGGTCTAAAATTTAGGACCGAAGCTTGATTGAGTTTCGAGTGATTTAAAGCTCAATCATATTTGAAGCTTGGGGTTTGAGCTTGTTCGAGCTTAGGTAAAATTGATCAAGCCAGGCTAAACCAAAATAAAAATCTAAGAAAATTAATTTTGTAAAAAATAAAATTCATTAAATTTTTTTGTAGTTAGAAAGCTAATAAAATTCCATTGCAATTCAAATTCAAAAGCAACCAGATTGAACTCTACAAAATTTCCTACTTTATCCTGCTATGTCAATCCTAAGTATCTTTTCTTGTGTCTTTGGAACTCATCTTCGAGAGTCCCAACATCAATAACTACCTATGAAGTTCATTTATAAAAAACCAAATCAGTTGCATAAAAAAAGTACATAGAAAAACAACAAACTAGCAAGAGAAGAAAATGGGCTAGCTAATTATTATAGTCGAGATTGACAATAGTCCGCACCACTTCATCCACATATTAAAAAATTATTATGTAAATCATACCTAATTATGTAACAAATTTATTATTTTGATTGAATGATAATTAAAAAAAATAAATATATCGACATTATAGGATATTTGTTAAAAAAAAACTTTTAGTTAGATGAATGGTCTACGCACCTATCACTATATAAAAAAAAGATAATATGATAAATAATTATTAAAATTATAAAAGTAAAAAAAAAAGTTATCATAAAGTATATAATTTAACTTGTATATTTTTAGCACCTAACTAATTTTAAAACACAACAGGGATTTTATAGTTTTATAATGAAGTCGACTATGATGATGACTCATTAGCCAACACCAATACTAAAAACAGACTCAAAAATCAACTATAAATGCTAGAATTGTCAACAAAGTTTGTGCAATTACTTGTATAATAAGATATTCAGATCCATTTGATTTCCTTTATAATAATATGTTAAAATGCTCATTATCATCTATGGTCACAATATTTGCTTCAAGTATTTATCGAATTCCATCCTATTGTAAGAAGTCTTACTTACAATATGATAACCAATCAACAACATGGATACATATTATTTATCATATTATCATTTTATCATATTATCACATTAGGTAACCAATTAGGTATTTTATGATATTTTATGATAACTAATTAGGTATTTTATCATATTAATCTATTGTGACTTTTCACCAAATACCTTACATTATCACTTTTTACTTAAAAAATAATGTTAGTTAATTATAACGCATTAAAATTTATCCGTTGGTTACGTAAAAATGTCATATGTTAATATATGTTGTTGTCTCTTTTTTTTTTCATATTGGTGCTATAACCAATAGTTCTTTTCTTCCTTCTACAATTTTCTTTAATTATGGTAGTGATATTGCTTATAGATCATGTTATTCTTAATCATCATATGCTTGCTGCTTTAACTCCTTTAGAAATTGGATATACTTTTTATAATGACTTGTTTGTTTTTTTCAATGCATGCCTTAAATTGTTTTTGAAGCCTTGCACCTTTATGACTTATCTTTTAATTGGAAAATAAATGCCAAACATAAAACATGTATTATACTTTAGGAAGTATTTATCTGACAACATAAATTAATCCCTCGAAAATAATACATATTGATTATCATAATTAAATAACTGGAAATAATTAGCTGAATCCATAATATGCCATACAAAATATTATTACCTTTTGTTGATCTCTGATGATTATATGACCATAATCATTTAGCATTTATAAATTATCACTTAATAATTTAAGAAGCCATCTCCATGTTTTTGTGCATTCTGACCTCATTAAGCCTATATTATAGGGAACATTAGATTATTTCCATCAATGTCAATTGCTACCAATAATATCTCTTTACATAGACCTTTTAGAAAACAACCATATAATCCATTTACTCTTCTACATCCAACCCTTTTTTTTTTGTAATATGGAGTCATATATAGTCCAATCCTAGAAACAAACATCTTCATTGTAGACTCTAGGTTAGATGTCAAAATCTTAACACCATAATCCCTGTAGTTTGGTATATTCATCCTTTGATTATGTCTAACTCTTATTTATCACTAATTTTGTAGTCTGTTGACATATGGTCAACAAAAAATCCAAACTTAATTGATTCTTTATATTTTATTAGACGTCAACAATCTTCTTAGACTCAATATATTTCATTTTTATCAAATATTTGAAGGCTAAATTACTTGATGGCCATGTTCCTTATGCTAAAGTTATTAGAACAGTTATATTTGTTATAAAATATTTTTGTAATAAAATCATCGCAAGTCCTTTTTGTGGAAACATAAACCAACCATAAGTAATTATGTTTAGCACAAGTAACCTTACTTTCTCTGTATTCTCAAGAAATTAATACTCATCCTCTTATCTATTGAGTACCTAGTGATAATTTCTTTGAACTCCCTTACATAAGCAAAGTGCCTGACAAGACTAAACCCAAGCTTCTATATACTTCAATCATATCTATATTTAGAACTTCTAACCTTTAAATTGTTATCCTCTTCCAATTTACTTGTATTGCACTAACTTCCTATACAACTAACATTATCATCATTATCAACTAAATATATCTATTTGCCCTCTTTCCCACCTCTGACATTGTTTTCTTCTTTTGTATAGATGGTTTCTTCCTCTCCCTCACTGACATCTACACCTAAAGGATCAAATAGAGGATGAACATGGTCATTTCTTCTATTAAAGAGCTCTTAATCATTGCCTAAAATAAGGATCTCAGGGTGAAAGCTCTGAAGGTGAAGGGCTATATGTGAAGGAAAATTATGATCATGAAAGAAAGCACTTAAACATTACTTATCTAAAATGAGTTTTAGGATAGCATCCAAGAGTAAAAAGGCATTTTTGTGTTACAAGCATGAGAAAATTGGTAATATTAAAAGACATTATCCAAGCAAGAAGTTGAATGATAAAAGAAAATTGATGATTTGTTAAGGGTTGCTAATATAACGAAAGCGGGGACTCAAATTGCAACAATAAAGACATGCTTTATGTTTCAACTAGTGAACTACATAATTCATGAATTTTGGATAGACGATGCTCACATGACTTGATACTAAATAAGAATTGGTTTATGTCATTTCCGTCAGCTAACTTTGACATATCCACTCAAGAGATAATAAAACTTGTAAAATTATTATGGCATGAAAATTTAGGATCAAAATATTTGATAGCGTTGTTAAGACTATGTAATTTTCAACATGTGCTAAATTTATGGAAGAACTTGATCTCTTTTGGAACTTTACATGCAAACCATTTTAGCTATGAAATTGATGGAAATAACTTTAAGGTGGATAGAGGTGCATTGACTGCCATGAAAAAGTCAAGACTAGTAAGAAACATATATACTAATATGAATCACATTTATATATGGAGTTGTTATAGTATGATTGGTGGAAGATAATATTGCATTATGGCACCTATCACTAGGTCATCTTAGTGAGTGAGGGATGAAAGGACTTTATATGATGAGATTATAGAAGGGCTTTAAACATTGTAAGTTAGACTTCTGTAAGTTCTATGTGCTTGGTAAAAAATATAAGATAACTTTCAAGGCAGGAAGCATAAAACTAAGGGAATTTTATACTATGTTTATATTAATGTATAAGGTCTTACTGGAGACTTGTTGTTAATGGATCCCAATATTTTCTTATCTTGATTGATGATTTCTTCAGGAAAATTTTCATAAAGTAAAAATTTGAGGTCATTGCAAAGTTTAAGGAATGGAGGGCTAAAGTGAAGAACTAGATGGCAAAAAAGTCAAGTACCTGAGATCAAAAAATGGTACCAAGCATATGGACTCACATTTCCAAAAAAATTTATAAATAGCATGACATTTAATGGTATTACATAATAGATATATAACTAAAAAAATTAGGTGTTGTGGTTGAATATAAGGCTCTTTAAAATTTTCTAAATTAAATCAATGAGCATGACATGTTACCTCATCAGTGGATCACCACCGACTTTACTAGATGGGAGAGTGATAAAGGAAATGCGGAAAAGAAATAAGGTAGATTTTGTGGATTTGAATGTTTTTAGCTTACCCTCATATTTACTTATTTTTAGTGATGAGAGGTCGAAACCAAATCCAAAGTTGAAAAAGTATACCTTCATCAGCTTCTTCATTAGCTATCTAAAAGGTGTAAAAGGCTATAATTTCTAGTTTAAGAGGTAGAAGAACAATGACAACAGAAGAGCATCATCATAATATAGTTGTGGATAGAACAAGGCTTACCATTTGGTTACCAAGTAGATATAACTAGGAAGACTCGATCTCTCATGCACTTACCATTGGTACTAGGGATCCAACTATGTTTTAAGGAACTATGAATAGTCAAGATAAAGATAGATAGATGGGTGCTATGCTAAAAGATGTGAAGTCTTGAAAGATCAAGTAGATAATTGCATCTAGTCAGATCTTGTTAGAAAAACGTTGACACTTTGAAAAATGCAGCTGATATGTTATCAAAGTTAGTTATCATAAAAAAATTTAAGTAATGATTAGACTTAACCAATGTCTCTAGATGTTATACATGGCTACAATTTGACTTACTTCGAATATTTTAAAAAAGGAAGAGATTTTTGTAAAAATTTGCTTCATTTTTAATTAGGTCTTGCAACTCATACATATAGGTGTGTAATCTTTAAGTGTCTCTAGAAGAACATAAATGTGTGTTAGGACGTGTTCTTGTTTGAAATACTGAGATAAAGCCACAAGTAAGAAAATAATTGGAATATGAGCTTGTTAAAATGGTGGAAGAGTTTTTAAAGAAGTATACAACTTGAACTTGGGTTTATTTATGTTTATGTTCCTCACTAAAAAGAGTTACAGAGAAGCAGTGAACTACACAACCTACAATATGGGCGTATCTGTGACTATATTCCATTTATAAAGAATATTGTAAAACATTGTTAGGACATGATCATGTTCAAGCCTGTGTTTAAAATATAATAACTTAGATACAAAATGTTTTGAGTTGAAATTTAAGCTTTAGAAGAATTCTAGGTTTTATAGAAATCATGTTTAAAATCAATTAGGTTGAGTGATGGGTGATTTGTTTAGGATTGTAACAGTTAAAGTTTGGATGCAAATATACTTATATATACCTAGTTTAATGTAATCATCATTATCATTATAGAATAGTGAAAAATAGCTACTCTTAGTCTCAAGGATGTAGGCATATAAAAATTGATAGAACCTCTTTAAATCTTCTTGTATTCTTGATTGTTTGTTTTGTACTATTCTATTCTTGTTACATATCCTTTCTCACTAGACATGATATTCCATTGCACTAGTTGTTTTATTGTAGTGTACTTCATAATCTAAAGGCCTTGAAACCCTTTCTCTTCCTTTATCTCTTCCTATTGTATTTATATTGCCATTGAATTATTTTGTCTAATTTGTGTTCGAATTTGGCTCCATTTGACCATTGGAGTTTGATATTTTGATTTTGTCTATTGCTTTTTAGTGAGTTTTTTTTCTTTACTTATGTTTTCTCTATCAAAATATTTTATCATAACCTAAGAAAAGTGTATCTATTATTTGTTAGTAATATAGTAGTGAATTAAGTGTTGAACACATGAGCATGTGGTAAATACTTAAAACAATATTCTACTATTACACAATTAACTAAATAAAATGATTAGTTTTTATAATTGAATATTAAATCTAAAACTATACCTAAGCCAATTAGAGATAAACCAAAGCTTAAAATCAATAAAAGAATTCATATATAAATAAACATCTAGATAAGACTTCCCCTAGCATTATATTTGTATTCATGATTTAATTCATCAAGAAGGTTCTATAATATAGACTAGTGAAGTTTCTTAAATTGATGAATTGCTCGGTCAAATTAAAACCACACATTCCTAAGTTGAATAATCGACGTCCTACTCGAATTAAACTTCTAAAAACATATTAAGATTTGTGAAATTCCATGAAAATTTTGATCATTGCACTAGAGGATTTATGTAAGTTTATTTCTAGTAGCCCATGCAACTCCTAATATTTAAGCGATGGTCAGTTATATGCAAGTTCTCTCGAATCGTCAATGTGAAAATTATAATATGATCTATTCGCTAACTTTAGTTAGATCAATATTAAAAATAATTAAAGATATTTTTATATAAATAAAGCATTACTTAATAGATAAAATTGAATTATCTATAACAAAGACAATAACCAAGGTTCCCTTATTTATACATAAGAAAAGTTTAACTAGTAATCATCTTTGCACCAATAAATATAAACAAAAGAATGAAAGAAATAAAAATAGATAGAGTTCTAAATGTAATCTCAATATTCCAATTATCTTTGATTCATTAGGATGATTTTCAATATTCTCATTCCTTAAAAATGGTTGCTCATCATCTCTCTAAGGTGTTTTATTCCATTGACATCCAACCATAATTATGAAACAAAAAAGAATGCCAAAGTCTTCTCCCTTTAGGATTTTTATGTGTACTTATAAGAAATTCTAACAACAGAAACATGTTAAGATACGATTGTGTTTTTCACTACTTCTCACTTGGGAATAACATAGGATAGGCATACCCATATGTTTAGCCATATTTTACATTGCATTTGTTCTGCCTATAGAAATGGGCACTGGCATGCCTGTGTCTTCAGTATTATTATACACTATTTCTAGACTTTGATTCTAGGAAAATATGTGGGCGCAAACACATCCATATTCATAATTGTATTTTTCTTTGTTTCGTTTGTTCCATATCACATAAATTCCATCCACATATGTAATTTGCCTTATTTTTAATATTAAGTTTTTTTATAAGAACACAGGTTGGCACTCGAGCATGCAAGGCCTTGTATTTTGCCAAAATTGAGATTTTTTTTCTTGATTTCCTTATAAAATTCCTTTAGATCTTAAATTTTACTAAAAATAATGTATCTAGGTAAGACAATTTATCACAAACATGACATAAGACATGATTGAATCTAGGTTGTGTTTTAAACTATTTAGTTTTAGAATAGAACAAAAACATAAACACACCTATGTTTTAGGCTATGTAGTTCGCTGCTTCTGCATAACTCTTTCTAGTGACAAAAATGGACATTAACACATTTGTGTTTTAGGTCATGCACTTCTTTGGAAACCCCTACACCATTTTAAGATTCTCATATTGTAATTATATTTTTGTACGTCTTTACCTCAAGATTTTAGAGAAGATCATACCCTGACATATCACCACCTATTAGAGTGTGTTCATCTAACATACTCCAATAAATGCTCGTGTTCTTTTAGAGAAATTTTAAGATTGCACACCTGCATATATAAAGTCATACAACAATCTTCGTGTTAGCGAGTATACTCCAAATAGTTTGGGTTATATTTATATATAACATCTAGAGACATTGATTAAGTCTAAGCAAAGTTTAGAATTCTTTATAGTAACTGACTTTATCAATATGTCCGTTGCATTTTCTAAAGTGTGAACTTTTTCCAACAAGATTTGATCAGATACAATTAACTCCTTGATCTTATAAAACCTTATATACTTCACCATAGAACCTATTAATCTATCCTTATTTTGATTATTTATGGTTTCTTGGAAGGTAATTGGATCACCGTTACTAACAATAAGTGTATACAAGATTGATTCTTCCAATCATTTCTACTTGATGTCTAATAGTATATCTCGTCTTATACGTGGCTATACTATAACTTGTCTAAAAAGTTCCTCTGCTATTTTTATACTCATGTGTTATAAAATTCTGCTTCCAAAAGAAGAACACAGTCTAGAATACATTCATGTTCATCCAACACACTCCAAGAAATGCTTATGTTCTTTCAAAGACACTTATAAATTACACACATATGTATATGAGTCATACACCATAATATAAGTGTTTTATATTTTACATCGATAAACAATAATCATTAAAGAACATAATTATATACATTGAAGTGTGACTCTTGTATAGGAAGGACTTTTAGTTTTGATGTTGACTGCAAGATCAAATTAATGACTAATCATGCAAAAGTCAAATTGTATTAGTAGATCACCTAAAAATTTCAAGAATAAGAGACTTGAGCATACTATAAATTAGAGGCATAACTATTATAGATTGTTTTGACTTTGTTTTAAAGAATTTATGATGATATTACTTAATTTTTAAAATGTAATTAGGATATTACGTTATGGAACAAGTTTTTTTGGACAAGTCACTATTGTCACCAATGTTATTACAACACTTTCACTGTTGTAGACATATTCATTTTATGAATACTACTAGCGTATGTATATTCTACTAGTTTAATGTTTAGGACTCCATTATGTTTTTCCTAATTACATCATACTTAATCTAGGAGCATTTTCACAAATAAAAGGCTAACATTTATAATTGAATCATGGATATTTAATTGATAACTATAACAAGTTAAGATTCAACAATAATAACGTACACTATCCTATTATTAGCCTCTCCAACTTGTTTGAAAAAATAAAGGCCAAATTTTTTGCAACTCATATCTGTAAAAGAAACTTGTAAAGCATCTCTAGAAGTACAAACAATACTACAATTTACATCATGCATATTAATTTGAAATAAACTGCCAATTTTTGCAACCTTTCTCCTTCACCAACAAGTTTCAACATCCCTTTCAACTCGGACAACTTTCTTTTCACATTGGTCATTTGTTCTTCTATTTTAAAATATTCTTGGGAAACCCTACTTGGTTTTTCATCCACCATACTAACTTCATAATACAATGCACTTTTCTCTTATTCTTAACTTTTCAAGAATTAATTACATGCTTCATTTTCTCTATTATATCTTCATTCTATCAAAGAAAGAAGTGATAACCCTTTTCTATAGCAATAAATATAAAATTTAAATTTAAATTCAAACACATCAACAAATTACCTCTTACAACTTATTTCATATTACGAGCATTCATAAAATCCTCCAATAGGATTTTTTAGTAGTTTACAAGGTTATTAATTGACTCCTTATTCCACATTAATAAAATATTTATCCATTACTATTTTAATTCCTTTTTATTAATATTGATGAATTAATATGTGACATCGCATTTTATAACATCTACAATTAATAATTGACATTAAACATTCATTGTTTAAATTCCTAAATTATTCCGAGTAATAACAATAATAAGTTAAACACTATTATTAACACCATCCTTAATGACATAGCCAATTGCCAAATCACAAAACCCACAATTTTATATGACATTAAAGATATCATTTGGTAATCAAAGGAAAGTAAAAAACCAACACTACACTAATCAAAATCTAGAGAAACCTAATTTTGTAGACAATTACATGATAAAGCACCCACTAATAGCAAAACATTAGTTGGAATTGTTATCTCTTTCAAACTTTGATTGATGGATTCAGGAGTGAAGATGGGTTTCTTAGGTAGAAAACAATATTTTCCCCTGCAAATTACTACAATTTAGGGAAAATCATGTTTTGACCATTTAATACCTATGTAAATGAGAGAAATTGGATTTGTGTTTCACTCCTTTCCATCTAATTCTAAACAGTAATTACAAAAAGCTCCAAATTAAGCCACTACGAGGATTAGCTTAGCCACTGGCAGTTGTTGATGTAGAACAAGCACTATACCAATTTTCAGTCACGGACTTTGGTGATGGTGGCCTGGCATCTTTCAGAAGAGCATCCTCATGGGTATTTGGTGGTGAAGATGTTAGTACTACGTCGTTCAACACATTGCTTTTGTTTTGCATTTCCTGTCGGCTGTCTTTGGACTCACCAACTTCAATTCTCTTTAGTTCTTCCAAAACCTTTTCCATGGAGGGTCTCATTTCTTTCTTCTGTTGAAGACATTGGAAAGCCAACTCTGCAACTGCAGTTGCCATTCTTTTAACATTTTCATCTGATTCAAACCCAAGGCATGGGTCAATCAGCTCATGATGTGCCCTTTCCTGAATTTTACTCACAGCTAAGTTGGACAGATTAATCTCGTCACAGTCCCTAGTTATGTCAACGGCAGGCATCGAGGATATGAGCTCGATCAGGACAACTCCAAAGCTATAAACATCACTCTTGTCAGTAAGCTGGTAAAACTTGTGATACTCTGGATCGACATAACCTGGACTTCCTTGTGGGACAGTTGAGACGTGGGTTACATCAGTCGGGAACAATCTGGAGATACCGAAATCTGCTACCTTCACACAGAATTTGTCATCAAGGAGAATGTTGTTAGTTTTAACATCACGGTGTATGATGCCAGAGGCATGAAGGTAGACCAATGCACAAGCAGTTTCAAGTGCAATGCTCATTCGAATAGGCCATGTCAATGGAGAGGACTTTGCTTGTTCACCGTGAAGATGATCAGCAACGGTGCCATTAGAAATATACTCATAGACAAGGAGGAGCTGGCGACTGTGACGTGAAGTGCAGCCATAAAGGGAGACAAGATTTTTATGCCGCAAACGTGTCAGAATTTGGACCTCAGTCATGAATTGCTCTACCCTTCTGTAGTTGTGCTCATATAAGCGCTTAACTGCAACTTCCCTTCCATCTGGTAGCTTACCTATTTCAAATAGATGAAGTAAGCTCATTAAGCATAGCAGTTGATAATATCAGATAGATCAAACCAATATTAAAATCTTACCATAATATACAACTCCAAAACCACCATCTCCTAGTTCATTTTCGCAGCAAAAATATTTGGTGGCCTCTCTAAGTTCATTGTAGGAGAAGATAGGGATACCAAGGTACTCCCCTTCTGGGTCTGCCTTTGAGGAGGTACTAGAAAAGGAGTTTTTGGGCAAGAATTTAGAAGAGCGCTGTCTTCTTCTGCATTGATGCCAGACAGCATACAGTAATGTCAATATGAGTGAGCCTCCTATGCCTATACCTGAAACGGTAGAGGTGGTAGCTTTCTTTTTAGCACAAAAAGGTGGTTAAAATCATTTATCAACACAGTTTTTAAGATTCCATGGCAAAACAAACCCAATCATAGGATGTTGCATTGAAGAATTACCTAATCCCAGCTTCAATTTAAGCTTGTCATTTTCTGCAACATAATTACACCTTTGTGTTAAAATCTCAACAGTAAAATATGAACACACTGCAATCATGATAAAAGTGATGCACAAGGAATGTTAAAACTATTTCCTAGCATCTTTTCATTGCAAAAGAATCTATCTCTCAGGGGGCCATTCAAGAAATTGATCCAACTCAGGAACCAATTCTATGCAGTCGAGGATACATCATAGATACGGTAGAAACAAGACACCTGCATGCATATAAACCAAGTCTCCATGTACTCCAATTTTCGTACCGTATGTTGCATTAACATAGTATAATTTCCTTTGCTGCCAATCTCAGATTTCTCATCTCTGTAATGACACCTCATACAGACAGGACATACATGCACTTCAAGTGAAAAGTTGGCTGATAGCAACCAAAATGGGACAGTGTGCATTTGGCTCCCTGATCCAGGGAAGCTGAATAAATGCACATTGAGATGGAAGACTGGTAACAATAGCTGGCTAAAGTTTGTGCAGATTTTGTAAGCAAATTCTTATGGCAGAACCCCAGTAAGATGGTGTCACATTTGAAAATAGTTAGGTTTGGAATGATCAGAAATGAAACTAAAAGAGAGCTAGAGAATGTCACATCAGTAAAGCTTGCACATTCATGGAAATTCGTTTGCTTCCATAACACTTCTCATGAATGAACATAGACTCAGCCCTCAGTAGAGAAGGCAGATATGAAGACAAGTGAGTTTAGTACTACAGCATTCTCAGAATCGAACAGAAATTTCACTTTGTGATGCTGGGGATTTGGAAAATTATGTTATGGTTTTGTGGGGAAGAAGAAATTGATTCCAGAGGAAAAGTAAAAAGCATGGGATCCTACCAAAAAAAATTGAAATGTGGCAAGGTCATAGAAAGAGGGATCAAATTTTGCCATCAGGATAAGATCTAGACTTCCAATGACAACCTAACTGGGCTATATTCGTGGCTGAGACCAACTAGTCTGAGGAGAAAATATTCACAAGGGAACAGAATGTGATATGCCCAAAAGTCAATTCAACGTATTGATTGGTCCACAAATCCAATGGTTCTTGTTGGCTATCGAAGCTTCCGTTTTCCTAATTCTAGTCCCCCTTTATAGTTTACCAAAGAGAACAGATTTTAAGTCTAAAGGGCATTTGATTCTGACAATGAAAGCAAACTGTAGGAGACCATTTCCTATCATTTCTTATCACAACTATCACTCCAATACTTACAATCCTCCTAGCAAAGCAGGTAATTCTGGTCAGATAGCTCCCAGAATGTGACAAATGGTGTGGACAATGCACAAGAAAGACTTGAGCAATGTATAGCTGGCCACTATTTGTCATTCCTTTCCCCGTGGTAATTATCCTCCATCTTGCAACTTATCTGTTCTAATTAAAGCGTGAATCCAGAGAAATAAGCTATAGCTAGCCTTCTTGTTCTGGGCATTGGCTTTGAGATTTTATAAACGTCATTCAAACTTGGACCTCAGGGTTCATACTGATAACATGTAGATTGCATTGTGCACATATTAGTGCCGATTACACACCAAATTCAAATACTCTTCACTTGCTCAGGTTGTTAGCAATCTAGATAAAACTGACATGGATTGAGTTTACTAGAATGTGTTAGATAAACAAAACTTATCCACACCAAATCGGCAAGTTAGAAAGAATTTACTTACAGCGTGCATACAACCGACCATAATTGAGCTACAGAGTTGCAAAGGGATTGACAAACAACTCAAGAATATCTATGCAGTTTATCCGCTGCTAATAATTAAGATAGATTTTTGGAAGGAAAGATGAGCATGCAGGGGGAAACTAGAATAAAGGAAACTATTTGCTAATAGCATTATTTAAGACCCGCTCCATGTAAGAGAATAGTTGTAAACCTCACCGTCATTGCAGTATCTTGAAATGGATCCGTCAGGACAGTAACACACAATGTTAGCTTCTTCAAACCCACAACGGCCACCACTTCTCTGGCATTTAGCACATTTGCCACCAAAACCAAGCCAATTAAGTGAAAAACCGTCTTTAAGCAATTTTACATAGTCAACGTCTAAAATTGTTTGATTGATCCCCCATTGAGTCAAATGAACGGGTGCAGCAACTAGGAAGTCGCAGGCTGTTCTAGTCCAATCCAAGTGCTCATCTCTAGGGACTAATGAAACAATGGTTTTATTTATGGGACTAGAACTGCAGTTAACCACAGAACTTGTGTAGTTGGCAGAAAACAAGCTACTGCAGTTATAGAAAAAGAAGATATCAGCATGATAGGGGCTGAAATCAAGGGAGGATCGATCAAAGGAGTAGTTTTGAAGCGGGGTGGGGCAAGTGGTGTTAAGAACTTCCAGGTTGACCAACCGAAATGACTGGTTTTCATAACTTATGTTCTGAACCACATAGTCAGCAGCAGAGGTCCTATAAATTGGCCTACCCTCCTCACAGCGAATTTTAAAACCTGGATAACCACAGAACTTAGTCCCGTTGCCATGAATATAGAAAGGGTAACTAATATTTGGACCACTACCACAGTTCTTTGGCTTGCAGGCTTCATATCTTGATTCTTCTGCTGATACTACTGACTCCACCAAGAAGTTGCTGCCCACAAGATGAATCCCAACAAGCAATAACAGTTTGAGACCATAGCTTTGCTGTATATCCATGTAAAAGGAAAGATGAACCAAAAGAGACTGAAGAAGCATAGGAGATGTGCTGAGGCATCACATGAAACTCAAGTTATCAACCCGGGACTAGATCTAACTTTTATAGTACCCTGATCCTCTCCTCTCTTTCTACTTATTATGTTAGATGCTTCCTGTTACCTGATTTGAATCACTTTCTGTTTCAATCAAGCTATTGGCAGGCTGACAATGAAGACGCAAGAAAAGTCCGCTCGTTTCCATTTTCTCTCAAGAGACTTTCTTATATTTAAAATGCATTCACAACAAAGTATTATAAAAAATTAGTCTTCGTGGAAGACATTGTTTATGAATTATGATGGCATAATCTACAACTGTGGAATATAGATTTCGGAATACAGATGCAAGGATATTCTCCTATGGGCGATATAATAAAAAATTAAAAGCAAATTGGTCTATGAGATGGTATTGTTCATGAGGAAAAGGCATATAAACATGTCTGATGTTTTGTCATTTCTACAAAGTAGAAACTTCTGGTCAAAGTATTGAATTCTAACTGGTACGGGGCAAGCTGGTTGGTCTTTCTTCAACAGTATTAAATACATAAAATAAAAGAGAGCTTGGTGAATTAAAAAAATCCAGTCGTGTATAAACAATTTAATATCAAGCCGTGTATAAATAATTTAATCTTGTCAACTTTATATGAGTGGTGATGACTGTGGTCTTCATGAAACAGTCAGTGAGACATCACTTGAAACTTTCTGGGCAAATTGCTGTCATCTTCAGCCTATGGTTGGTTTTTACTCGGCATCAAACAAGCATGAAACGGAGCGAGAAGCTTATTTGACCTTGTTTCCTAAGACCAAGAGAAAAGTAGGTCTGGGACGAACAAGCTAATTGGACTAGTGGGCTACTAAAAAGGGTGTGAGATATGGATTTGAGATCAACAGCTTGGGACGTTTCAAGACGAGGACGAGGCCGAAAGTTAGAACATGCAGTCTGATTTCCCACTTGAGGACCAAAATGGGTACAAGCTATATATATAAAAGAAGAGGACATGTACTTTCCATTTTTCTAAAAGATGATTTATATTTTTGCAGGGATAGATTATAGATACCACCTAAGACTAAGAGAGATTTTTAATCTATAGGATAGGATAGGATAGGATAGGAGGTGGACGCTTCAAACAAAAATTGTCATCAATTTATCAACTGTCTTAAGAAGTTCAAAGCAGCGACAGCCATTATTGAAATGCGCTGGCAATTTTGACCTATAGATTGCCTGCCTCTGTTTCGATGCTAATTACTGCAACATTTCCTTTTCAGTTCATGAATAAATCAGAAATCATGATCCATCTCTTCCAAACACCAATGAAACTCTTTGTCTTTAACACTAATTACTACATAAGCTCAATAAAATTATTTGGTGAACAGCACTCAATTTTTTAGATAAAAAATAATGTCAATTAAAAATACATACAATATGCATATTATACAAAGACTAATCAAATATTATTAATATCATAAATCTTAAACTTAACCTAAATTAATTAAAGTTTTATTAATTTAAGACCGAGTTTCTGTAATTTGAGTCAAATTTAAAATTTGAATTAGCCTGTCATATAAATAATAATATTTAATTAATTCACATGATATTTATATTTATATTTTAACCTAAACTTAAGAGAAGAAATGTTTTTAAAAATAAAACTACAAAAACTTTTTAAAATTTGAAAGATTAATAAAATTTTATAAAATTCATAATCTTTAGAAATAATTTAGACTTACCGTTGTTGATGTTTGAAAATAGTTTAATAATCTAAAGGACTCATATATCTTAATAATTACTAAATAATATGAATTTTCAATAATTAAAATGTAGGTTTAATAAACTTATTATCAACTAATAAGAAGATAATGGCATCACATTAATTTGTAAATCAATAATTGCCATAAAATTACTTTACTAATTCTCATACTATAGGAATATCGAACCCAAAATAGTAATATGATAAAGCTTTCGTTAATCTTTAATACATCACTAGTATTAAACTTACTGCCAAGAAGTCCCTCTGTATGTACTCCGATAACAAGCATATAACTTTAATTTTTTATAGGGAATTTTAAAATATAAGTGATGCCCACGCATAAGGTGACGTAATCATGTTGTAAAGAGAAACAATCAAATGTAGATGTTTGAGACAACTAGAGCTACTCTCCGAGCAATCTAAACGACTAGGAATTCAAGGCTTTAAACTATGTTTGGTAGGTACTAGTCCTATTATTAATTAAACTCTTACCTGATTAAGTAAATCATTTCTAGGCAGCGGAAGCTTTTAGCCGCCACAACCGACACCTCTAGTACAAACTCTGCGTTTGGGTTCCACCACAAAAACAAAAGCTATGGACCCGATGAAAACCAAAATTCTTAAAAGGACCGGTCTTCCTATCCTAAACGGACACGGTGAAGATTTTTTGTAATCTTATCTGAACACATGATTGCAACCCAACATGGCACACAACTTGCAAGAGACAAGTGGCTACTGTCACTGCCATCGATCATTACTAGACCCTCGCTCTAGAGAAAACAAAGAAAAATTAAACAACCGTTCGTAAAACTTTGCGTACAGAAGCAGATGACTTACCGGTCTTGCAGCTCCGAGAATGAGGACGATCGGGGCAATAACACTTGAATTGGAACATATCGCTTTCGAAACCGCACCTGCCACCACTCTCCTCGCATTCGCTACAATTGGTTGCTGTCCAAGTCAACATAAACCCTCTCTCCAGTGCGCGTTTCAGCAGCGTTTCACCACCTTCTGGCAGGTCCTCTTCCAAAGTCACGGGAGCTTTCACCACATTTGGACAGTGCTTTAATTTATAACTCAATAAGGGATCGTTTTCCAACATTGCAATTACGGAATCGTTTCTAGTATTATCACCATAACAACCGATCTTGTATCTCATAAGTTCAGTACCATTCAATGCCATCATTCTGTTGCAAACCGAAACCAAAACGAACTTATTTTGGTTAGGAGACAAGGTGAAACGGTCTTCAGGCAGAGACATGTTTTGGATTGGACGAAAACAAGAGGTGCTGCCGGCAAAAATAGCTTCGTTTGAGACACGAACAGATTGGTTTTGGTAGAAGATTCGGTGAATTACATATTGATTGTCTTGGATTGGGAGGATTGGCTTGCCATTTCTACTACAAAAAACCTCGAATCTAGGGTGGCCACAAAAGGGTTCTTGCTGGTTTCCGATATAAAACGGAAAACTGATGTTTTGGCCGTCACCGCAGCTTTGAGGCTTGCAGGCCAAGTACTTTGAATCTACACATGAGATTTTTTTAGCAAGTAAAAGGGTAGTAACAATTAAGAGAGTTAATAAGGGCGAAATGCGTGGTGAGCAGAAGATCATCAAAAGATTGGGCATCTGTGAGAGAAGAGGAAGCACAAGAGACGAGGAGGACGATGGCAACATGAAAAAGAGAAAGAAAGAAAGAGTTGATTTTATGACGATGAATTTAACTTGACAGATCATAGAAGGTCTTCGTCTGACCAATTGGAGCATGGAATGGAAGAATGGGATTGGGCTCAATGTGCGTCAAATGTTGACTATTGAATTTAATTAAGACAGCGACGGACGGACGTTGCGACCCGGTAAGAAAACTGTTGCCCGTTGACAATCCTTAAGCTCCAATTTAGAAGTGTCGGTATTAGGCCAATCTTATACCTTACTTCCCAAATTTACTCTTCTCATTGTATTTTCTATTTTGGTCCTCCTTTAATAGGAAAAATGTTCAAATTTGTCCCTCAACTTTAATATTAAGTGTACGATAATCTCCAAACTTTTATGTTTGCCAATTTAACTTTAAATTTATTAAAGTTTCTTGTTTAACCCTTATTTTATTGATAAATGAATTTTGAAGTGCCCTTTTCACTTATATGATGTGGATTTAAATAAAATAGATATTAGTAAGAATGTTTTAGTATTTTAACAATCAAAATTATCATCCCTCCCTCCATTCTTTTTCTTAGTCCTATGTTTTCAACCTTATCCTCTCTCTTTTTAGATTAATTGATTTAGCACCATTATTCGACTAATTTTCAAGCTTTTCATTATCGAGCATCTTCTTCTCTCTCTTTCCACAATCTACTGTCTAAGCCAACAAAAGTAAGCTTTAAATCAAGGTGTTTTCATATTCAAATGAGTGAAACATCACTTGGTTTTGGAATTTAAAGAGTCTCTAATAGAACAAAATGAAAAGAAAAAAAAGAAGTTGAACTAATAAGGAACTTTCATTTAGAGTAAACTTCTCCTCATCAAATTGATTTGTACTCCATGCACATTTATTGGAGTGCTCATATATTCTTATCTAAGGGTCTCCTCAAAACCATTGAAGGACTTGGTTTGGGTGGATCCCGCACCGCTTAGGTTTTGTCCCCTTTGGTGGCAGCGAGTTGAACTACAACTGTTTACCTCCGTGGGTGTCTGGGGCTCGAACTCGAGACCTCAGGGTTTTGTTGGGTGCAAGAATCTCGGCGCTGGGTGATGATCTAT
>JAOSBM010000204.1:9738887-9756155 GCA_027568955.1 Erythroxylum tenue | reverse complement strand
CCATCATACTAACACATTCAATTCCATTTAATACATACTAACTCATGTCACCTAACATACCTAATGCTACCTTACTAGTTAATGCCAACTTAATTTAATCTAATCATGCTTAAATATAATCTAATCATGCTTAAATAAATAAATGGAATAAATAATACTAAAAAAAATTCAGGGGCCAACACTGGATGATCCAGACACCTATATAAATATTGGATGACTAGGAAAAATTGGTAATAAAAAATTAATTTAAAAATTAAAGTGAAATTTCGTACGTTTGTTGCATTTTTGCATGATCTTTCATTGTGCCTTTGTTGTCCACATATGGTGCACATCATCCTTCTTCCATATTTGGTAGCTTTTCCTATTTTAAGTTGCTTAAATCTCTCTCCCTCTATTAAGTAGCTTTTGTGAGTACTTGCATGTTTGCTTATATCTCTCCTTACTATAACATATGTCAATGTGTTTATCTAGATTATAATAACTATAATAAATTGTAGCCATGACACAAGTATAAGGCATCCCTGCCAAATCCCAGCATCTATACATATAAGTACAAGTACTAATTCTCATACAAAATCTATATAATCCATACGCAACTTCACACCTATTAGCTCAATTTTAATTAATAAAGCAACTGAAGCTTTCTCTCTTATTCTCCTCTAACATAGTCAAAAATTTTGGTAATATATTATGATCCTTTTTCTCCCTAAAACACTTTTTTATTTTAATATGCTCCAACATTCTAATAATAAGCTTTACCCTAGTCTCTAAAATCCAACTGTTGTAGTTCTTTTTAATATTATTATCCATATAATCACATTAATGAAAAATACTAAAAATGTCATCCATAATGTTTCCTTAGGATATTCTAATAGATTTTGAACATAACTTGGCCTTAATTCATTTAGAACATGCAATTGATCATTGAAATCAGGGACAAAGGTGGCTTTGACTATCCTCCAGAACTAAAACTTGAGAGTATCTCCATTCCATCTTTGCCTCCAATTAGCATAAATGTTCTTTGCGCACATTCAACATTAGGTATCAAGTCTTTAATTGCATTAAAAAGACTAAATAGAAATAAATACCAATTAGAATAAAGAATGACATAAAATATACAAGAATATATAAGTAACAGTACGAGAACATACCTTGTGCATATCAAATATGAATGTGAAGCCACTGTCGTTTTCAGGTTATATATCTAAAACTAGAAGCTCTAATAACCACTTCCATATTTCTGTACATTCAACATCAACTACACCCTATGTGATAGTAAACATTTAACTATTTCCATCCCTTCCAACAATAGCCACTAACTTTCCTTTACATATCCCTTTTAAGAAATATCCATCAAGTCCTATTGTAGGTCTACAACTTTCAATCCAATCCCTTTCACAATCTTTAAAACAAATATAAAATATTTCAAACATTCTTTTACCATTAACATTTTTATTATTCTGACTACCTATGTTTTATTCTTCACCTGTTTACCATACCCCTTCAATTTATCCAATTCTTCTACATGACACCTATGCATCATCTTAATGACAATAATCTTTGCTCTTTTATAAGTATTAAAACTCACGTCTACTTTTAACTCCTTCCATAATAAGGCCTTTAAGTTTGCCACCTTGATGTTTAGTTTTCCTTCAATCTTATCCTTGTAGTGGCTTGCAATCCATTTTAGATAAGATGAGCTTATAATATTAGTGGTTGCAAAACTATGATTAAGCTTATATCTCTTCACAATAAATGTTTTGTCATTTCTCTCTATACTTATAAAAAGTAGCCAAAGATACTGTGGTGCACATCTCACTTTAACAAACTTCTCATTTTTCATATATTTCAGGCCCAAACTCTTTGCAATGGAGTATTTTATAAAAACTCGTTGAATTCCCTAGCATTTTTGAACTTCAAACCACCAGCTGAAGTTGGAATTTTATGTCTTGGATCATAATTATTTTTTCACTTAGCTCTTAGTGCATTGTCGGCATCTTCAACTAAACTTCTGTAGTACTAACTTTGGTGATCACCTTTAATATACTTAGTCTTTTTTAGATTCAAAACCCTCATGTTTATTTTCATGTGTGTGTTCTCGTTTATCATTTCCAATATCATCATTCATAGCCTCATCTTTAAATCTTCTTTTAGAGTTCCTCTCTTTTTATTTGATCTCATAGCCTATAACTTATCATCATCTCTTCTATTATCACATTCCAAATCAGTCAACAAATCATCCTCACTAACTTCATTTTTAGTAGAAGAATTTACCACTTTTTTAATTGACACGTTCTCAACTTCAGTTGGCACACCATCAACTTTAGTTTGTCAACCCTCTACTTCAGTTTGCTCATCCTCAATTTCAATTGGCATGCCCTCAACTTCAGTTTACACACCTTCAAATTTAGTTTTTATACCCTTAATTTTAATTGGCACACCCTTTAATTTAGTTTGAACACCTTCAAATTCACTTTGCACACACTCAATTTTAGTATGCAAACCTTTTACTTCAATATTCATACCTTCTACTTCAAGCGCATAACTATCATCATTCTCATTTTACACCACAATGTTTTCTTCACTATAGCCTCTAACTTCTAAATTACTCACTCCCAAAACAACCAATTCATCCTTTGTATAATTATTTTCTTCTTATTCACTAGTTTTTGGAACCACATTACCATTACTATCATCCACATTATCTATTTTTGACGCTTCTTTTGCATTATACTCTTGCTTAAAATGAACCTCCATTTTTCCGTATTTTAAAACAATTGAGATAAGTCATTTGTCTTAAATCATCTTTAATCTCAACCAATCCACCTTCTTCATGTTTATGTAGGTGCCCGTAGTGCACTTTATCTAACCTATTATATCAATTTTTCTTTATAGTTACCACATTATTAAACTAATATAATTTGTCTGGTTCAATATCTTTATCAAAAATTTTACTACCACCAATATACTAAAATGAGTTATGTCTATCAATTTCTTCCCTACAATAAAAGAAATTCCTTTTCCAACAGGATTCCATATCTTAATAAAACAAGAATTAATGCCAATAAGATATTAAAGGTATCACATAACAAGACATATCAATAACAATATCATTTTAACGCACTCTAATATTGAAAAAAAGACATATCAATATCATTTTAATGAAAAATTCAATATATATTGTAACTTTTTTCTTTGATAAAAGCATTCCGATATGCACTTTAATATGTATTACTTAGCTTTTTTCAAGTAAAGATCAACATATATTGTATTTTTTATTTTCTCTTCATTGAAATATGTATGTTGATGCCCCTACATTCTTTCAAACACATTTAAAAAGAAGTTGAAAATTTAAAATTTGTGACAATCACACAACCAAACAATTTGTGAAAAATAAAAACATCTTAGCTATAAATAAAGGTTTAAGGTAAACTTCATTCAACATTCAAGCATGGTTATGAATACCGGACTGTACCGGACCAAAATTGGTACGATATATTGAGTTTTGGTACCAGGTTTAAATACCGGTCGGTACTGGCCCATTTTGACTGTACTGGTCGGTATCGACCGGTATTCAAAATATTGGCCAAATATCGATTTTGACTGTACTGATCGGTATCGATCGGTATTCAAAATATTGGCCAAATATCGACAAAATTTTCAAAATCTCCCTCCCTTACCCCTACCTCTCCTCCCCCCCCCCTTCAAAGTTTTTAAAATAATAGTAAATATTTTTATTACTAATAATAATTATAAATTAAATAAAAATAAAAAGTAAATTTTTTATTTAAATTTTTTTAATATTTTATATAATAGTTACAAAAAAAAAAGGCAAATGAAATGTTGCTATGGTAGAATTTTGAATCTTTTCTAACATTTGAGGAATGTATTTTGCCACGAAATTATGAATTTGCCTGAGCAATTGTTTTAAAGTATAGAATTCAACTGTGTTTTTAAAAAAATTTGCTGCTACGGTAGAATTTTTGAATCTTTTCTTTAGAATAGTTGATGCTTGTTTGATGAAGAGAATAATTGTAGTGCATGTTACTCATCTTTTTCTTCTACTCAATCCATTTCATTTAGCCTTCCACACATTACAACCCTAAAAGTCCTCTTGATTTTCGAAATTATAGTTCTTGTGGTGGAGAGGTAGAATTATCCCAAGCTTATGGTAGAGAATGGACTAAGCAGATTTTAGAGTGAAATTATCCCAAGACAAGTGTGTTGAGAGTTAAACACTTTCCCTTGAGAGAAATCTCTTTTGCTCGATTTCTTGGATTAAATACTTATAGTATGTATTTCCTTAGCGCTCTTTCAGTCTGTTTTGGATGATTTCTGAGAAGGTGGTTTAACTGATTTTCTGCTATCATTTTTAAGCATGGTCGGTATTTTCTTTTGCACTTGTATCTCTTTGACTTTTATAAGCTTTGTCCATAAGTACAAAAGTCTAAGTGTAGGGGAATTTGATTGAACCCAAGTTTTCTATATTATGTGGTGACAATTTCATGATTTTTGTTATACTTTTGGACTCTTATTATCGAATATTGTGCTTAATTTAACTTATGAGTACTTGCTTTAAATTAATATAGTTTGAAGGTAAAATTGTCACAAATAGGTAGTAATTGCACCCAACTGATTTTTAGGACAATTGATACTGCAAACTATTATTATTATTTCATTGCAGGACACTCAAGAAGTAGAGCCAAGAGTGAAAACCAAGAAAGTCAAGAACACAAGTCAACACCACCAACAGGCAAAGTTCGTCTCGGCAAGGATGACCTTTCGCTGCGGCAAAACCAGAGAATTCAAGTAGAAACCTTTCAGGAAGAATTCGCCGTGGCAAAGACCTGACGTTGCCACGGTGAAATCATAAAAACTCCACAAAAACCTTTCGGGAAAAGTTTGTCGTGGTGAACTCATCCTTTCCCCGCGGCGAAGCAGTCGAATCAGCACCTGACCCGAACCATTTTCAAAAAATTCACTTACTGTGCAAACCCGACCTGGAAACCCGTTTTGAGAAAAATCTATTTTGGGATAAGTTACAAAACAGAAGGAGAGAGCCGACACAACATATCATCATCTTACCATCCACGTTTTTCTCATCTCTCATCTCTCTCTCACTTTTCCTGTATTTTCATCGTCGACTTTCACCATGCATAGCTTGGATTCTTTCCTATTTGTGAGGCTTCCGATTGCAATACGTGGCTAGACGTTTTCCTTCCTCTTGAAGATGTAACAATGGCTGGAGTTCTATGAGCTTAAGAGGGGAGTAGTTAATCCATGTTCAGCTATGAGTTTATAAATTCCTAGGTTTAGGATTTTGGATTTGTAGTTGAACATACTTGGTTATAGTTGCAATCAAATGTTAGATATTCATTATGTGGTTTGGATTGGTTTATGTAGAACATTGAGCTTAAATATATAAAGTCTCATATATGTCTACTTGTGATCTTGTTGATTCTCTATTATCTTGCATGGTTGTGTTTGATATTGAGTTTATGCTAGATTTCATTTGATCCATTGCATTGGCCATTCCCAGTGCACGCACACTAAGAGCGCTTAACAGGATCTTAAGAAATAGAGTCTCATTGATTAAGATCCTGGACTTAAAGAGTCCTTTAAGGTTTTCCATTTTGAAGCTTAGTGATTTCTACTCCATAAAAATCAATTTCGAACTATTATGGCCAAAGCTCATTTTCAAGAGGATTCTATCATTCTTTGATTATTTGTTTTAATCTTTCCATTTTCTATTCCCAAAAACCCAAAAATACTTTTTACAATTCAATTTAGTTCAGTTAATGTTTTCACAAATCAAAACCCTTTTTCCCAATTAGTTTGCATAGCATGACATATAGGTTAACTTAGGTCCATCCATTTTAGGTTCCGATTAAGTGAAACGACCCGAGGTTGCACCCTATATTGCAATCCTTGGATTATTTTTTATTTGACGGCCAAGGATACGAACCAAGGTTTGAAATAATGATACTTTGGAATCCATAAGAATTAAGTTCCTCAATTGAATAGTATCATGTCTGTGTATAAGAGGGCCTGATTCTAATCGATTGTCGAACCAAACTCATTAATTTTCACCTTTTCCCAACTTTTTGTTTGATCCAAGGGTAGATCATATTTCTCAAATTCAGTAATTGATTAAAGATACAATAAAATTCTCTTGTGTTTGTAATCTATCAGAAGTTTAGATTTCTGAGATAGGATTCATGGACCCATTTAATCTAGAGGGCCTTTATCTATATAAAGTCTCCATATTCTCTTGTACAATAAAACCTTTTATATTTTTTAAAATAGATATGATTCCCAATCCACCTTGTTTCTTTAGTATGCTAACTTCACTCCATTTAACCTTTGCCTTTTTAAAATTCTCAGTTTTTCCAATATGGTGGAATGCTTTTACAATTCTATCAATCTCCCTAATGACCTTCTTTAGCAATACAATATGAGCTATCCAATGTATTTGCAAACTACTGAGAATAGAAATAATGAGTTGAAGTCTAGTAGTATATGAAAGGTATCTGTTTTGCCATGCATTAACCTTGGATTTTATCTTTTCAAGAAGTGGAATACATTCAGAGAATTTAGGCTTGTATGTAGCAATAAGCATACACTAAGGTATCTGAAAAGTGTGGGATGCACATTCAATCTTGTAATTCTATTGAGCTCTAGATGGGTTCTCACATATGATAAAATATATAAACTACTTTTATCAGTGTTAACCTTTAATCCAGACCACTTCGAGAACAATTCCAAGATTTGAAGCACGATGTTAATGGAATGAGAATCTGAACCACATCGAAGCATGAGATCATCTGAATAAATCAATTGAGTTAATATAATTTATCTACATTTATGGTGAAATTGGAAACTCCCATTGTAGGATGTGAATTTGTTTAGTAATTTAGATAAGTCCTCCATTGCTAGGGTGAAACGATAAGGGGGTCTTGTCTTATCCCCCTTGCATTTTAAAAGGTTTAATGGGAACTCCATTTACCAGCACACTAAGAGGGGATGATTGGATGTAATTCATGTTTCATTTCATAAACCTTGTAGTTAGATCCATTGCTTCAAGACAAATATGAATAAAGGTCCAACTGATTGTGTCAAATGCTTTATAAAAGTTAATTTTCATCAAGCAACTTTTGATTATCTTCCCTTATGTATATTCATTTAAAACTTCTTGTAAAAGTATAATGTTGTCACCTATATTTGTTGGGATGAAGGCCCTTTACGAGGGATTTATGATATCATTTAGTATATTCTTCAGTCTTTCAGCTAAGAGCTTTACAATGACTTTGGAAATTGTGTTGCAACAGGAAATTTGTCTGAAATCAGCCATATTTGAAGAGTTTTACTTCTTTTGCACTAAGCAATTGTAGGTGTGATTTGTATCTTGAAGTAAATTCGAGAATGAGAAGTATTCCATAACAACTTCAGTTAATAATCTGCCAGTGACATCCCAAGTTTTTTTTTAAAAAAAACAAGTGAAGAACCCAATAGGACCAAGTGCTTCTAAGAGGTGTAAACTGAATACAACTCTTCTAACTTCCTGTTCTGAGAATGATGAGACTATAGACTCTTTTAGAACCTAGCTGATTGAACATTTAAAAACTCTTTTCATATTGTAAGTAGGCTAATTTGTTTCCTCGAATCCCATCAGTTGAGTGAAAAATTTTCTTGCCATTCTTGCAACCCTTCCTGATCTGAGTATCAATTCCTTTATTGTCATATAATTCTGCAATTTTATGGATATTCCTTCTAGAGTCTTCATACTTCAATCAATTAACTCTAGCTTTATGTTTTAGGATTGAGTTGTGAAGATTCAAAGCCTGTTTACATTCTTTTAACCTTTGCAATTCAATCAACCTTAATATTACATCTTGTGAGGAGTTAAAGCAATCCTTCTGAGCTTGTTTCAATTCTTGCTTAAAGACTATAAGGTTTTGATTTTTTTTCCCTGAATAAAATTTTTGAGTGTATCTCTTACCAATTTTAATTTCTGCATAAGTTGATAAGATTTAAACCCTTCCACTTCTTGAATCCAACATCTGCAAATTAGATCCATGAAACCGTCCATTTGTGAGATTCCATTATCAAATCTGAATGGGGCCCTAAACTTTCTGTTTTTTGTCAAATTTTGTATCAGCATGTAAGAACAGTTTGAGAACAATTTTTCACCAAAATTCACATAAGAATAAGGGAACATGTTTACCCAAATTGAGTTAACTAAGATCTGTCAAGCTTTTTTCTAATATGCTTACTACCCTGCTACTTATTTGACCAGGTGAAGAGCCTACCTATTGAATTAAGATCCATCAAATCCACTTTGCTTAAGAGGTTTGTAAGCTCTTTGGTATCTTCCAGAGAAATTTTTTTGCCACTTTCAACCTCTTTTGAGCTTAATGTGTAATTGAAATCCCCACCTGCAAGCCATGGATTCTGGATTGTAGTTTGTAATCTATACATATCCAACCAAAGTTTATTTCTCTAAAAACCAAAATTGGAAGCATAAATTAGTGTTAGATCAAAACTCGAATTTTAATCCCCTTATAACATTTCAAGTGGATATATTAGTCACTTTCGTTAACAACTTAAACTTCAATCATATTTGAATTGTAGAGGAAAATTATCCTTCCATTATAATAGGATTGGTGGTTTGAAATAAGCTTCCAATTAGCACCCAAAAACTTAAGGTGATTGAGTAATTGAGGTTCTTTTATTTTTGTTTCAAGAAAGTCCACTAAATAAGGTTGCTTGTCTTTCACTACCTCCTTTACCATAGACCTTTTGAGAGGTTCATTGAGCCCCCTAATATTTTATACTAGGATTGCCATTTAGGGGAATTTCCCCTAAGTTTTTGTTATTGCCCTTGTTCTTTGCAAATATTTTTATAGAGTTAGCATATTGGATTCTATATTCCTCATTCTCACCCTTGTTTTGATAATGCACATCAGTTTCTTTATTCAAATAGTTGGGATTTCAGCATTGTGCTCATTTATTCCAGCCGCCCCATTTCCCTCAGTTTTTGGTCACAGTGAGAGAGTTCTCTAGTATTACATATTCAATTATTTGCCCTCTAGTTACATAAGTTACAACAAGATTATTGTTATCTTCCTCCTATTGCTTGTCAATATGCCCAATCCCCAGTATTGCCTCTTACCATCCAAATTTTAAACACTTTGCCAGTGAGTTCCCATTTCTTGGTGGAGTTACTAGGTTTCCAAGGGTAGGATATTAAGAAGTCTTTCTTCTCCAGCTCACCATTTTCCTTTAGATTCATTACTAGTAAGCTATCTCGCAGTGTTGAGTTTTTCTGTATTTCTATACATAATTTGGCATAGCCGATCCAGATAGGTGATAGGCTCTGCAAGTATACGGGTTTTGTTGAAGCAATCAAGTATCGATCTACAAGGACTAGGTCAAAATACTAAATTTATACGTTTTAAATTTGCTAAGCAATTGAATATGAAAATTCCTTTGTGAAGGAAATATCAATACTCGATTAACAAAATTTAACCTAATATTCTACGAATTTATTCCAACAAAGAAATCATGTCACCCCATCCTTATGAAATAAAATATTGATCTAAGTACGTTAACCCACTCTTATCAATTAATTCTTTCGAAGTAATTGACGTGTTGATTCCAATTTTCAAACTAGTTTCCTAGACTAAAATCGAATCCAACCCAATGAACACAATGGTTAATCTCAAATACTCTTAATGAAGAATCCTATTTCTAAATGTTCTTTCAATCAAGTCTAATCTAGTAATTTAGAAATTAAACATCACTTTTCAGTGCTTAGTTTAACGTCTATCAACATTCAATAAGAAACCCTAGATTAGTTAGATCAAATCATCATTAGATCAAAATACTATACTAAAATCAAGACAACATTGAATTTAGAAGTAAAGGCATAAGGTTTAATGCATAAATCCCAAATTGAAACAAACATCTTAGAATAAGAAATTTACAGAGTCATGACTAAATTCAACTAAAGAGTAAAATCATAAACACGAACATCCAAGACAAATAACAAGTAAAAGCGGAGGAGAAAGAACTCCAGTTGATTTTTGAATCTTGATTTCTCAATCCTCAAGTCTCCCCTTACGATCTTTTCGTTCTTTCTCCTTTTTCTTCCTTTTGTTTTTCTCCCCTAAACTCGACCCAGCATTTTCCTCCTCTTTCACAAAACCGTTAAACTGCCTTTTTAACCACTAAAAAAATCGTCAGATCTATCGTACACGGGCCGTGTGGCAATACTCGGGCAGACCGTGTTCTTCTCTGGTCTGGTTGCCTTTTCATTTTCGGAAGATAGGGTCAGTGTTAATTTACAAGGCCTGAGTGTGTACTCCTCGGATCTTCACTAAAATCTCTCTCTTATTGGCAAACTTTACACGGGCTGTGTCTCTTTACACAGATAGATCATGTATTCCTCTAGTTATCTTTATTTTTCTCCCATAAAATCTACAAACACCGAAAACAAAAAAGTAGTACCAAATTCTCATTCAATACAAAAGCAATGAAAAAATAGAGCTAAAATATATTAAGAATATCAACTTATCAAAAGGCATTAGCACATGTCTCTCTACCTTATTTTTCTGACTTCTCTCTAATTTCTTTCACCACACTATCCCTGCTACTTTCCATTTTTAATCTTGTTCCCCACTTCTGGCTTGTTTCTTCTTCTGTCCAGACAATTGAGTTAACCTCTTATGGGGTTTCTACCCTGATGGAATGGAAGGCCTTGCAAATGATTATAGAAAAGAGGAATCATCTACAACACAAGAAGACTTCCCTGCCCTCTTTAGAGAGCCTCCTCTCACTAAACCTGGAAAACTAAGCAACCAGAATAGATACGAAGAAATTACAAAAGTTGAGAAAAATGTGGAAGTTTCTCACCCTTCTAAAACTTGGAGGAATAATTTATACAACAGTTATTAAATTTAGCCCAGAAATTTAGAAAGGATCCCATAGAAAACGTCATTTATTAGAGCTTTATTCAATTTTTACCCAAAATATTTAATTTCGTGTTGGTTATGGTCCTAAGCGAAAAAGTTGGCAAACATAATTCAAATATAACAAATTTGTCAACTTAATGCAATCATTCGTTGCTGGAACTAAGATTAGACCAGTGGATTTCTGATTCGTTAGAAAACATAATGGTATTAAAATCTCCCAAGGTAAGTGAAGATGAACTAATGCTATTTCTTACTGGTAACAGATGTAGCTTCTTGTGTATGGTCATTTGTTCGGAACATTAAAAAAGTAACCTAAAAATCCATAACATTTGAGCTTGCAGACAAAACAGAGAGAACAACAAAGATTGAACACTACACATGAAAACTCCCATATGGTCATATCTGAACGGAAAAAAACAATTTATGATTATGGTTTGCAATTGAACCGATCTCTTTCTAAGGACAAAGCAGTAATAAATATTTATTTTCCTATTTTCTTATCTTTACAATTACAACAAAGTAGGATCTCAAGTCAATGCTTAAAAATCTAAAAAATATAATCTTAATATCATTAAGGTTATGTTTTGTTTATTATTTTTAGTTTATATTTTTTGAATAAAAACAAAATATGTTTCGTTGTAATTGTCCAATAATTAAATATTATACAAATTTTTAAATTAAATTATTTTTAAAAATAAATAAATTTTATTTTAATCTCTTACATGATATTTATTGATAAATTATCAGTTAAAAATTAATATATTTATTAAAATAATTAATTAAATTTTTATTTATAAATTAAAATATATTTTTAATTATTTTGAAGATATTTTAAATTTAAATTTCATTTATTAATATTTATTAAATTAAAATGATTTTATAATTACAATTTTAGTATTTACATTAATTTAAAATTAAATTAATTACTAAATTAATAATTTATTATTAATAATTGATACTAAATAATTGAATAAATAATATGGAATTAAATTATTCATAATTATTTTAATAATTAATATTAAATAACTAAATAATATATATCTAGTTAATAGTAAATCATATTATGAAAAAAAACACTTTTATGATTTTTATAAGTTATGAAAATTAGAAGAAACTAATAAATTAGGCTTTTATTAAATTTGAAAATCAAAACAAAAAATCAAAAATGTAAATAGAAGGGCTAAATTCGTAGGACCCCTTAGGTTTGACAAATTATCATATTAGTCTACCATTTTTAAAAACTATCAAATGTCAACCCTGTGTTTAATTTACTCAATATATCTTCCATCCCCTTACTGTCATGTTATCGTTTGAATTCATATTTATACAAATAAAAAGATGTCATTTTGAAATATAGAATTCACTAGAGTCCTGGTGGTTTGGCATATTATCAATGGATCCCCTGACAGTTAAAAACTGTTAATAACCCCTTATATATATATTTTTTAAATGTCACCATTTTTATGCATATAAATAGGTTTTTAACTATAACTTGTCCATAGGGGAGGCAAAAGTTATATTATCTAAAACCTAGGGGTGATATTTGATAGCTTAAAAAAATGAGGAATTAATGTGATAATTTGTCAAAACTCTAAGAAAATCATAAGAAATTAACCATAAATGAAAACAAGCAGGCATCATCAACCGATAGTACATTGTATCACAACGACATAAATTGTTTGATTGTTCGAAATTATTTATTTAATACTTTTAGTTTAGAATTTTTTTAATTAATATTATTTATATATGTATATGAATTATAAAAAGAAAAAGGGACACTCTGATGTCGATTTGACTAAGAATAGTCTTAAGTTATAGGTTTTTAATAAATGATCCGAGCGCAGCCAAGGCGAAAATTCACGCATTTTAGTTTCCTCCCCAAAATACGTCAGTGGAGAATAACATCATGTCTATGTAATGATTGTGTAAGCATAGAAATTGCTTTTGGGGTATAAAATAAAAGGGGCTCTGGAACTGGAATACTTTGTTGTTGCGAGGAACATTTTGAATTACTTGACTCTGTAATCTCCCATCAAATTCAAAGGTGCTCAAAATTCTTGATTAAAGATGCACAGGTTAGCCCTTCATCCTTTGAAGCTCATGCCGGCAGGGCTACTCGCAAGACACTGTATTATTTTACACATTGATGCATCTGTCTTTCCATCCGGTTTGGGATAAACAATGTTAATATACTTTACAATTTTCTTGACATGTATTTTAGAATAAATAATATAAGTGATGTAAATTGTTTTTCTTTTTAATTATATTTTTTATTTAGTTGGCCTGTACTGTTCAATTTTGTATAATTTAGGTGGCGGTCTATTATCTGCTTAACCCGTGGAGGTGACAACAGCAGGGTTAGTCCATACCATCAGCCAGATCCCGGCATTATGTGGGCCATAACGGGGAGAGACTTGGAAGGATGTTTTTTTTTAATGAAAAGGAAACAACTAATACAAACTAAGGAAGAAAACGGGGGAAACAAATCCCCGATAAATCCTCGAACAGGAGGTGCTGGCACCCGATGGGTGTGGTATCGAAATAAGAAACTCCGACGGACAGCTGCCCCGCGTAATTGGCTAGCCATTCGGCGCACCTGTTGCTCTCTCGATAATTATGACGAGGAACAACAGTCCAGTTCCGAGTGAGTAAGAGATGAATGCTCTGGACAATGGGATTGAGCGCCCTAGAGCGGCGGTTGGAGGAAGAGAGGAGATCAAAAACTGTTTTGGAATCTATCTCCAGCTCTAATTGGCGAAAACCCTGGGTCCAGGCAAAGGTAAGCCCGTATAGACTCCCCAGAGCTCTGCAGTCAAGGCTGAACACCATCCTAGCTTCTGAGCAAAACCACCACGCCATTGTTCGTCACTGTCTCGAAGAAGCCCTCCGGTAGTGGCCAACTGCAAGGACCGCTTGCTAGTACCATCTGTATTGAGTTTGATCCACCCTGGAGGAGGCGGCCGCCATCCAATGAGTTGCTCCCGCCGGTGGATATAGTCTGGAGACCCTGCTCTGCGGTACCATCCTATAGAAGCTTGAAGCTGACCTGCATAAGACAAAATAAGATTGTGAGGTGAGGAAGGCCAAGTAAAAGGGCTGTCGAAAAGGGTCCGGTTCCTCCACTGCCATAGGAACCAGCATGTAATGCCAAAGAGGGTCGGCCAAGCGTGATCGCGGTGCCGCAAGCTGGATTGGAGATTGAGTAGAATCCAGTCTCTGGTCTGCATAGTGTAAAAATAAGCCAAAACCAGGTGCGGTTGGAAGAAGCGTCAAACTTGGTGGGCTTTACCACAGTCGCGCACAACATGAAGGGAAGATTCCTCAATTCCACAATGATAGCAGGCGCCATCGGAGGTGCTATGGATACGGACTCGATGGTGGTTTGTTGGAAGCCGATCGTGGGCGAGAAGCCAAAGGAAGGCTCAGATGCGTTGAGGGCCCGACCACTGCCAGATGGCTTTCCAGACTGCGTGGCCCTTAGTAACCTCGTGACCCATACTCATGGTGTATGTAGAAGCCACCAAAAAAAGTCCATTGTCAGTGAGCCCCAAATGAGCTTGTCCAGGCCGATATCAGGGTTGGGAGGGAAAGTACCGGCTATCAACTGGCAAATAGACGGCGGGAGATAGGGTTGAATTTCATTCCACACCCAGCTCCCATCCGAGGCGACATAGTGACGGAGCGGAAGTTGTTCGTAGGATGCTGGAAGCGGGTGAAGAGTTTGGGAACGAAGTGGGCCGATGCCCGTCAGCCAGGGGTTGATCCAGAAACGAATACGAGTACCATCACCTATCATCCATTGAAGGCCTTGCAAAACACGTGGCCACGTGGCCTTGATACTCCGCCAGACCATGGAACCGCCCGTACCACCGAGGGATGACGGGAGGCTGGAAACGTCAACATGGTACTTGGCGGCGAGGACTTGCACCCATAAGGAATAAGGCTGATTGATCATCGTCCAACCCAATTTCGCGAGAAAAGCATCATTGGTTTCGCGAATTCGACGGAGGCCAAGTCCGCCCAGGGCTTTCGATTTGCATACGGCGTCCTAGTGGACTAGGTGGATTTTCTTCGCCCCATAGGAAGAACCCCAAACGAATTGGCGCATTAGCTTTTCCAAATCATCACATAGCCGGCGGGGAAGGCGGACCGTTTGCATGGTAAAGCTAGGTAGCGCCGCGATGATCGATTGGGCTAACGTAATACGGCCGGCCAAGGACAACAGATGGGTCGACCAGCCAGCTAAACGGTGGTGAACCTTATCCAGAATGTGTTGGTATGTGCGCCGGTTAACGCGATCATGCAGGAGGGGGACCCCCAGGTATCGACCAAGGTCGTTCGTCCGCGTAAACTCGAGTCCGCTACTTAAACATTGGGTCAGCTGAGACGGGAAATTTTTGAAAAGAAGCAGCGGGATTTGCCTTGGTTGATACGTTGTCCAGAAGCCTCACCAAAAGCGTGGAGAACGTCCTTAATGACTTGCACCTGAGCGGGGGAAGCTTCGGAAAAAAAGAATGAGATCGTCGGCAAAGAATAAGTGGGAAAGGGGAGGGCCATGACGGCTAAGACGGATAGGGGTCCAGCGGCCAGCGGAAACCTCTCGTGAGATGGCGTGCCCTAAACGCTCCAAGCACAGCACAAAGAGGTAAGGGGAGAGGGGGTCTCCCTGACGAAGACCTCGAGAGATGTTAAACGCGTCACTGAGTTCGCCATTCCATTGCACTTGGAGGGAGACACTGGTGAAACACTTCATGAAGAGACTGATCAACGAAGGCGGAAGACCGGCGTCGATAAGAGTATCGTGAAGGAACACCCAAAAGAGCCGATCATACACCTTCTCCAAGTCCACTTTTAACGCCATGAGACCGGTGCGTCCGGTCTTGCGTTTCATGGTATGGATGATTTCTTGAGTGAGGATGATATTGTCCGTAATCAGGCGACCAGGGACAAAACTGCATTAGGTCGGGGCAACCAGAGCATCCAGGTGAGGTTTTAGTCGATGAACAATGATCTTCGTAATGACTTTGTACAGGACCGAGCATAGGGCTATGGGTCTGAATTGCGAGATAGAGGTGGGAGACGGAGTCTTTGGGATAAGAACCATGATGGTACGGTTTAGATCGGCCTCCCAGATCTCGTGTTTAAAGACACGGTGGATAAAGGCAGTGATCGAGGGGCTGACAGTATCCCATTGGGATTGGTAAAAAAGAGCAGTGTACCCATCGAACCCTGGGGCCTTGTTTGGGGTCATACTAAAGATCGCTGTCTTAATTTCTTCGGACTGGAGGGGTTGGCAAATCGCCTCTGTAGTGGCCGGAGTCAGGAGGGGAAATTGATCATGAATGCTCCAGGTCGAAACCTGCTGAGAATCTGCGCTATACAGGTTCGTCAGGTATTGTTGCGCAAGTCGTCGGAGAGCTCCTACGCATCTTGAAGGGAAGTAACTCTACATTGCCGGTGATGGGATCTGGTGATAGCATGAAAATACTTGGTATTACGGTCGCTGTGAAGGAACCATTGACTCCGGGAGCATTGATGCCAGTAAAGTTCTTATTGATACAGAACCTGTTCCAGTTCGGAGAGGAGCTCTGTCTCGAGTGTCTGGAGCGAACTGGATTCAGACTCGTCTAGATGGCGTTGAACCCCGTCAAGCCGGGCCTAGAGACGCTTCTTCTGGTGGAATATATTCCCAAAGGTGCTATGGTTCCAGGACTGTAATTGCGCTGAAAGCCGCCCGAGGGCATCCCCGAACTCCTGATTAGTCGTGATCCAATTATCAGCCACAAATTGATTAAAACGAGGATGGGTGAGCCAGGCCGTTTGAAAACGAAAAGGACGAAGAGACGGGGGAGGAGGCCGTTGGGTGGGACAATTAATGAGAATAGGGCGGTGGTCTGACTTCAAGAAGAGTAGGTGGGTAACGGTGGCATGAGGGAACAAATCATGCCAAGAAGAAGAGCAGAAGGCTCGATCGAGCAGAGCGGAAATTTGGCCCCGACGCCAAGTAAAGCGGGGGTCAAAAAATTCGAGATCCAGAAGATTACAATTGTAGACCCAATCGCGGAAGTGAGGATTGATAATAGGCTGAGTACTAGAACCTCCTCGTTTGTCGCAACTCTCCAGTTTGGCATTAAAGTCTCCCCCTAAGAGCCAAGGGATATGAGTGCACCTGGCAATTTGGGAAAGATAGTGCCACAGATAATGTTGGGCCCCGATTTGCAATAAGCATATTTAAATTATTTGACGCATGTGTAAATTATTTTGAGGTTTAATTTGATGATTTTAAATTATGGTC
>JAOSBM010000204.1:9709065-9727435 GCA_027568955.1 Erythroxylum tenue | reverse complement strand
AGCTTTCAAGTGAAAGATAGGGGTTGGGATCAGTTCGCGTCTACATTTGTGTTTTCCCTATTTTGTATTAAATTGTATATTCCGCATCTTTTTGTATAACTTTGAGTTTTAAAAAGACTCATGTGTTTTGTATTTGTGAAAGGGCCCGAATGGCCATTGAAAATTGTATTAAGTGAAAATGTTTATGAATGAACGAGGGCCCAATTTGGGTATCGATTTCTGCATATATTATTTTGTGACAAAAAAAAGTATACCGATTTCTGACTGAATGAGTGCTCTAGCACGCCACTCTCGCGGAGCATGGACTCGAATATCACCATCGATGTTGGGTTCGGGTCATTGCGGGAGTGGGGTGCTACAATAACAGTATCGAATAATGAACCACAAGAAAAAAAGACAAATGGGTTTGCTGCTGTTTGCATGCATAAGCAAAGCAAACCCATAAATCTAGGAACACAGCACGTTAAACTATATCTCTACTCAAGGCTCAAGCTTCTTATTGATTCAAATCAAAAACAGAATAGACAAAGCTTCCATCAAAGGGGGGCATTGCTAATCATTACAAATCAGATGCCACCCATCTTCATACTCTAGACCAAAGACAAAGCAATTTAAGCTTTGTGGGTTTTTTCACGTGAAGAGAGAAATGATTAGAAGATGGTTTAGAACAAAAATCATTGAAGCAGAGGAGAGGTAGAAGTAGGAAACATGCAAGAAAATGAAATAAATGGAGGTAGAGATACAGGTGTGAAGGTGTAAAACCTTAAATTGTTGGAGTACTCAAAGAGCTTTCCTTTGCTTGAGAAGACGATCAGATGAGCTGCTCCTGGGTGGGTGAAACAAAGCAATAATTAATATAACAAAAAAAGGAGAACATAAATTGCAGCGTAAAGGAGGAAATCGAGATCAAGAAAAAAAAACACCTAACTATAAAAGGATTGGATCAGATCGCCGAGTAGAGGCAGAGAGAAGAGAGGAATTTTGGTTTGGCTTGGAAGAGAGGTTTTTATACGTCGCATGTTATAAACGTAAGTAACGCAAATTATAATCGTTAAGGTCTACCCGAAAAAGCTATTTTAAGGGGCCTTTTTGAAAAGCTTTAAATTTGAGCTTCTTAAAAAACTGTATTTTAGCTTCTAAAAAAGCTATTTCTATTAAAAAGTGATTTTAGATTTTACAGCCAAACACTCATTTTTTTTAAAAATAGCTTTTGCGGTAGAAAAAAGTATTTTTCTACCTTCCAAAAGCTGAAACAAACAGACACTTAGTAAGAGTAAGAGATCACTAATTTATACCTCACAAATAATTATTTTGTGATATTTATTTAACCAAATATAATTTTATGTTGTATTTATGTATTTTAAATAAAATTTTATAAAATAAAATATGATTCACGAATAATATTATAATGAGATGATAATTTAAAATTCTTGTACTTTAGTACCATTTTTAAATTTAAAATCGTTAAAATATCAACATTAGTCGTTGATAATACAATAAGATTATGACAGGTTGAAAAATAAGAGTAAGTTGGTGATTAAAATTAATCAAATGTTGTATTCGAAAAAAATTAATCAAATGTTGCAAGCTGTCTCTATAAAGGAGTGGCAGTCCTTGGGCCTGATTCTTCCGTGTGCTTCTTATTTTCCGAATTTCCACCCCCATTGCTATATTATGTGGGGCAAATCACTTACGGTCTATCACCTCCATCATAGCTTTTGATTAACCATACCTTCCTTTCCTCTTTTTTATTTTTTTCTTTTTGGAGGATAAGCTTCGCAATATAATTTTAAAATAATTAAAAGATAAGAAACACTAAGTCCGCCCCTTTCCACCAAATACCAATGTATCAAATGAAGGTTTTGGGTGGACCTGCCTGGTCGGTGCATGCAATAATCTCACTTTTGGTACCTTTGAGATTGCCGACCTTTTAGTCACGCATTAACCAGCGATCATGTGTCAGTTTTATATAAATAGTCCCATTTCCATTAGTCTATATCATACTCTACTCGACCAACCCAGTTTTTTAGTATAAAAATAAAGAGGATTCGCAAATGGTTAATTGGCTTGAATGTGCATGTGATGGCATGCTATCAATTTATTTCAAGTTTAAAAAACCTGAAATCTACTTGAAGATACAATTCCCTTGTCAGAGCGTGGACTATGGCATTTGGTCTCCTCTTTGCCGTAACCATTATGGTGAATTCGATGCCTTCAATGTCGTTTAATAGGACGAATTACGGTTCATAGAATTGGATCTCGACTTTTAAGTAGTTTTCTTTCACGGTATACCTTTGGTTTTTTTAAAAAACTTGATAAGTTCACCTTTTCGATTATGATGATTTGCTTAGTTAGGCATTAGGTCATCCTCGTAACAGCCTAGCATTTGATGATCTTTTATTTTTCTAGTTGTTGTGGTGCATTTTCCGTTTTCTCTTTTTTCTTGAGGGGAATTACTGTGTTTCAACTAATTCATAATGTTGTACTCCTTGGACTTGCGAAAATAAATATCTACCCACTCTAACAAAACCAGGAAATGGTAATTACACATCCTTTCTCTATCATATTTTAGTTTGATGTAATATAAAACTTTGACAGAAACTGTGACATGTAGACCGACAAGGGATGACTATGAAATATATGTAGTTTATCTTAACCATCCAAAGTTGCTTGTATACATTAACGAGGAGTCTTCAACTTGCGATATATTGGAAGTTAGTGTCTGAAATTCCAAGATTGTGCCAGCCAGAGATAGAAGGCAAGCTGTCTGTTTTCAATCCACAAATACCTACTTAGGATACGATATTGGTGGATAAGTTGGAGGGGTTGTGATACTGATGTTAGGCTTCTGTAATCTCTGAAGATAGCCATTGGACCACAGCTGGTAGTGGTTGTGGGTCTCCTGTCCTATTTCATTTCCTTTCTTCAGTCAATATCTAATTAATAAACCTTTTTTCAAACTAATTGCAATTAGGTGTATGAGTTAGGTCTACGGGGAAAAAATATATTTTCATTAATAATAACTTTTTTATGTTATGTAAGATTGGAGTTACAAATTATGGGAATTCGATTATCCTCTTTCTTTCCTAACTGTCATAAAGATGTCTCCATAAGAACCTAACAATAGTTCGGCAAGCATTAATTCTGGAGACAACTTGCAATTGAAAACAAAAAAAACCTTCAAAGAAAAATGTGACAACTACAATAATCGCATTAATCCTTAAAAAAAGCACCCTTTTCAGTTGTGCTATTTTATGACAGTTAAAATGCTGACGCTTACGGCCGTGGGCAACACCCTCCAACTCCAGCCAAGGCTGGGCTACACTCGTCCAAGAGAGGGAGGGAGGGAGTGAGGCTAACCGCTAACGTTTATCATCAAATAGACCGAAAGAAAAAGACAAGTCCATGTGCTGCTATCCTGATATTAAAATCTACCATACACGTGTTCAGCTGTCGGCTTGGGAACACTTGGCGTTCCCTCACTTCCAAAATATGACTAATCACTCTCCCAACAAGTCAACACCCAGACCCACGCCCCATCTAAATCTTCTTATCCTCCTATATTTATTCAATTAAATCATAATTTTGTAAAAAAATCCATGACCACATCACACTATTTTCTTTAAAATTCGTAAAAACAAACTTCTTGGTCGGGTTTATTAATATTATCAATTTGAATTTAAATAAATTATTATGATATGAAAAGAGAAAAAGTACAAATCCTTTCTGCTTTACGTCCATAAAATGGTAATTGCCATAACCTTAACCCCTCCGTTTGTCAAATATGGGTTCCTGTTACTCGGCTTTTATTTAATTAATAGAAATCCTTTCTTTTGTAATTTTCAAATTCCACTCTCTTTAACGTCTCAGCCCATCCATCCACTACGTTTCGTCCCATTCTCTCTCTCTTTCCCTCTGCTGCTTTTCTCCTTTCCTCCTCGTCTTTCAAATTCATTTCTCTCACTCAATTTACCATTTTGCCCCTCTCCCCCTTCTCTATTTGATCCATTAGTCTCCCACCAACCTCCCCACATTCTCCAATCTCCAACCCGGTTTCCACATCTCCGATCCGATTCTGTTACAAAAACTTTCCAACTTTTGCATTTCTTTTACTTGCTTCTTCCCCGGTGTGTGGGTTGGTTTGTTTGTGTATCGGACGTGGTGATTGCTTCAGATGTTGGGGCCAGGGCTGCAGTTCACGCGCGTCCGTGGGGAGGATCGATTGGGCTGCCCCGGCAAGGCGCGTAGGGCCCACCACAATAAGCGGAACGATCAACTTCGGAGAGCTCAGAGCGATGTTACGGCGACGACCACATCGCCTTCGTCTGTAAAGGACAAGCCGGCCTTCTTTCGTGAACCGGAGAACCGGATGGGCTTCGAAGACTTGCCTAAACCGGTTGCTGCGATGCCGGCTTTTGAACCAGTGGCGGGCTTAATGCCGTTGAGTAATTTAGACCGGTTTTTGGAGTCCATAACGCCGTCTGTTCCCGCTCAGTACCTGTCCAAGGTTTGACCGATTCCGTTTCATCTGCTCATTTCGCCATTACATTTTTTTTTTAGTTTTTCTGGTTAGAATCTTAGTTGTTTTAGTTTTTGTTTGGTTGGTAAGAAACCGGGGGATCTTGAGTTCGTATTTGTATATTAGTCTTTCATGATGTTGGAATTTTCACTTTATTTTGATTGTTTTACGATGTGTAGGAGGAGTTGGAACGGTTAAACCCTGTTTGGGGTTTGAAGAATTTGGAAGAAGAAAAGAATAAATTGTTTGTAAATGATTAAATGATACATCTCCAAGTGTTTTATGGACTTCCACTTCATGGAAACCGAACGTGCATTGTTTCTGTTACCAACAACCGGTGTGTTTAACCATGATGTTTACTGTCCTTGACTTTCCGAAGCAAAATCAGTAAATGGAGCATAAATTCTCTAATTGCCTTCACTTTTATGATTCCCTGTCTGAATGAGGACTATCAGGATCGTGCCAAATGACATGTGCGCATAATAAACTCTGATTATGATGGTGGGGGTGGGTGTGTAATGGTGCTGTAAAATGCTGCAAACCTAGAGTAGTTTCTGAAATTGAGCAATAGAATGGTAAAACACAAGTTTCAAGATTGTTGAGACGTCACAACCTAGTGATATTAGTGAAATCTGATTATCAGGCTTCAAAGTGGTTAACTAAATTCGTTTGATTCTATCAATCTTTATACTTCACTGCATGTCATTATATAATCTTTCTGAATCATTATCTGTAGTGCTTACTTAGTTTTTATGATCACCTTGTAGGGCTTTTAGCACATATACTGTTGTGAAAATTTTACTTTTGGTTCATGTTCAGCTATCATATTTATGATGTAATAAATTTTGACATCAGACAACGATGCGTAGCTGGAGGACTTGTGACGTGGAATTTCAACCATATTTCATGCTTGGAGATTTATGGGAGTCATTTAGGGAGTGGAGTGCTTATGGTGCTGGAGTACCTCTAATTTTGAATGATTGTGATAGCGTTGTTCAGTATTACGTTCCATATCTGTCTGGTATCCAGATATATGGCAAGTCTACGAAGACATGTGCTGTATCAAGGTGACTAATATTCAATGGCGCCATATTTTACTCGTTAATATTTTAAAACACTTTTAATATGCTTCACGTGTTATTATTTGTATCGTTCAATTTGATTTCCCTTTATTGCTTGGCTTTGAGTGCAATTACTTTTCTGAGCAATGTTACTTCTGACGTCATCATGTTCCAGTTTATTTGGATCTGCATCATTCACTTGCTGCAGTATGCCTTTGTGAGCATATTAAGTTTATGTACATAAGTGGAAACCTGTTTATGGCAGGAAACTTTCTGTTGTAAGAAAAATGTTGAAGTTGGAAACTGCTAGATGGTAGCTTGTTATGATTCCATGGAAAAGTTTCGGCTATTCTCAAACACTTTGTATCATGTAATGCATTAGCAAAAGCTTTGTTAAAGTTCCTGACAAACTATGCAAGGCTTTAAGAAAGGAAGGCAAGCTGGCTTTTTATCATAATTGCTCATTTTTTAAAAACAATTCATTCAAGAATCATTTGCATTTATTTGTTTCTCTAGTGGTGAGACCTGGTGTTATCTTTTTATCATAGTTATTCATTTTTTTAAAAACAAATCTTTCAAGAAACATTTGCATTGATTTCTTTTAATTGAGACAACAATTGCGGGTTAGTTTTAACTGTTTGGTTGCTCTCTTTCCTTTGACACCTTAAAGCTGTAGATTTGTTAGTGTGACACTTGTAAACCTGAACTGATAATCTGCTTTATGACAGGCGACGTGGTGAGGACAGTGACAGTGATTATAGGGATTCGAGTAGTGATGGTAGCAGTGATTGTGAACCTGAAAGTGCATTGAAATGCTCTGTGGAACCATGGACTCATCTTCATTTTACAAATGAATGTCCTATAAGAATGGATAGATTGTCTTTGGGAGACCAAGATGTTGCTCCTCTAGAGGATGCTTCTAGTGATGAAAGTGAATCTCTTAATGCACATGGTTATTTGCTATTTGAGTACCTTGAACGAGATCCCCCTTACAGCCGGGAACCGTTAACTGACAAGGTTTTTATTGTGTTTCTAATGGCAGTCAAGTTCATGAGATACTGTCAACTATTTGTAATATTTTTCATATTTCCTCACCTATTTCTTTGTAAACAGATATCAGATCTTGCTATCCGCTTCCCTGGGCTGAAGACACTTAGAAGTTGTGATTTACTGGCATCTAGCTGGATTTCTGTGGCCTGGTACTTTTCATGGAGTTGCATTCGATTCTGATGTCATGCTATCAATTATTATTAACATATTGTGTTTGCAATTTGTAGGTACCCAATCTACAGAATACCAACTGGGCCAACTTTAAAAGACTTGGATGCTTGCTTTTTAACATATCATTCTCTTCATACCCCATTAGGAGGTACCCTACGTCTGCTGATTCTTTATTTGTTCCAGTAGGTTCTGTAATTTTGTAGATGATGAATTTTTTCTTCTAATTGTTTTCCCTCTTGATATGATGACCGAATCAACTGTTTATGTGATGCCCTTTTTTGATTCTTAACTTTTAGTGCCGATTGGTTTTACCTTTAATTGGCTTAAAATGTTATGAATACAAGACTGGAAGTGTGTTGAGGACAAAAGCTCTTAGCCTACTTGTTTGTGATGAGAGCAAAACTTTGAAACAGATTATACTGCAACTTTATGGGACTGAATAAAAAAAACTCAGATTTGTAGGAGAAGATGCATACTTTTATTTTTGTGAGTCATTATAATATTGTTCTTACTGGTCTGCATTACTTTTTGGTCCATAGAGGTGGGTTCTATCGACACTGTTGACCTTGTTGCTTTATTCTTCAATGACTGCGTAGTAATTCCATGGGATTATTTATGGACGTGTAATATTCATGTATCTTGCTTCTTAAACCTGATTTAAGTAATGATGATTAATCCACTTGATCACTGTATGTCGCTATTGGTTAGAACTATGTCGGTATGGGGCTGCTTTTATTATAGACATAATGTCGAGTTTCTTGGCAGGTGTACGAGGTGCTCAGGCTCCAGTTGTAGCATGTCCCAGTGAGTTGGGTGGGGTGCCAAAGATGTCGTTGCCTGTTTTTGGCCTTGCATCATACAAGTTCAAGTTGTCCTTGTGGACACCAAACGGGGCATTTGAATGCCAATTGGCGAATTGTCTGTTGCAGGCTGCTGATAATTGGTTGAGACAGCTTCAGGTCAATCATCCAGATTTCTTGTTTTTCTGCCGTCGGTAACGTGAAGTTATAGCTCTTCTCCAACTGTTTATGACGGAAAGTTAAGTTAAACTTGGTGAATGAATATGGGCTGCGAGATTTTTAATTCCAAGTGTGCGGCTGAAGATGATATATTTATAGTGTTCGGTACTGTCACCTACACCTACATGGATGAAGGAAAGAGCATTTTTGAAAATAAAAATAAAAAGAACAAGAAAGAAAGGAAAATATGACAACTGCCTCTGAAGCAAAAGAGTTACTTTAGGCAATAAGGCTCTACAAGAAAATGAAATGACGCAATATAGATTTAGGATAAGCTGCTTAAGTATGGTGCTAAACTAAGTTGACAAAGTGGTCGGGCTTGTAACCAGTGTCAGCAATTTTCATGATCACATGTAATCTTCTATGGGTGTTAGACCAGGCACTTTTTATCTGTCCTGATGGTCACAAAGGATGCAAGTTGGTTTACTTTTTAAAGAGGATTTTGATAGGAAGGTTGTAATGCCAGATATTAGTTTACTATAGAGCTTGCTTACTACAGATGTATATCTGGGGACTGACTGATAGAGCTTGATTACTTTTTTCTTGTGAATGAACTGAAGGTTAGGTAAATGTTGTTTCTGTTATTTTTCCTTCTGCATTTATTTGTAGTCTTCCTGTTCAGTTTTATGCATTAGCTCAAACTCCGTTTCAGAGTAGAATGAAAACGACAACAGTATGAGTTCTGTTCGGAATACGGTCATAATTAAGTGGAGAAACTGTCTAGACCATTAGATCAAGAGCTTGATAATTAAAGTGGGGATTCTCATTTCAGACATTTGATGGTGTGACGTAGCTAGTGTATAGATATATAGATTTGAGGTTAGAAATGCCAGTCAAACAAATGCAACTTGTCTCCTCCAATAAAATATGAATGAAAATAATAATAATAATAATAATAATAATAATAATAATGACGACGAAGACGACAAGTCGAATCTTATTTTTAATTTATACAGGAATCAAATTACCCCCAATCTGTGCCTTTCTTTGGTTTTTTTGTACATGATAAGCTCTTCACTAATTAATAGCGTGTACACAGACGCCTCATTGCGGATGCGACTTGTTATCATTGTCATCTCGAGAAATTCTCTCTACATGTGGTTCGGGACTGCACCAGAGCCCGCACCTTATGGGCAAAATTTCCCCCACAGGTTATCACCGACGAGTTCTTTACCATGGATTACACTGACTGGCTCCTCATGAACCTCCACACACACAGGGAGGTAGGGGGCTTCGACTGGGCGATTCTCTTTGGGACTACATGCTAGTTCCTCTGGTCTTGGAGAAACCGAGCCCTCTTTGAAGACCTATTCTCCTGGCCAATTTCTCCAGAGCAGCCAGTTCTGGAATACTTAAACACATTCATCTGGCCGCAGTCTGGCAGCAACGAGCACAGTTGAGCACTGACATGCAACAGGCACTCTTTGTAGGTTGGAGCAAGCCTACCTAGGGCTGGGTGAAGCTCAATACTGATGGCGCTTCCAACGGCGCCACCACTTTGGCCTCCGCAGGTAGATTGCTGCGCGACAGTTCAGGCGCTTGGTTGAGAGGTTTCGTCCAGAACATTGGCAGCTGTTCCTCGTTAATGGCAAAATATTGAAGGGTTCTGTCGGGTTTCAAGCTAGCATGGTCTTTGAGATACCGACATCTCGTTTTAGAGGTGGATTCGCAAACGGTGGCCGACATGCTCTCCTCTTCGCAAGTGCGGGCTGACTCCCTCCACCCTTTAGTGTTGGGCATTCATGCACTGCTTTCCCGAAATTGGGTTGTACTAATTCAATATATTTACCGGGAGGACAATCGATATGCGGACTGACTTGCACATTATGCAGCACAGTTCTTTTTCAGGATCACTAATCTTGAGCACCCACCTAGTGACTGCATACCTATTCTCTTAGAGGATAAGTTAGAGGTCTGTCACCCAAAAATTGCCATGTAATGTGTTCTGTTTTTCTCCCTTTTCAAAAAAAACAAAAAATGCAGTTGGCAACCGAACTTCAACTTTGAAAGGTGACTGCGTCTATATTCCTTCATGGGTAAGCAGCTTTTTATTATTATTGATATTATCATTTTGCCTATATTATTAAATATTTTTATTATTCATAAGAGGAAAAGTAGTAACTTTTCAATTTCTTGGTCTAAAATTGTGGGGATTAAGTAAGCTGAGTCGTCGGATCGAATGTTCTAAAATTGGAATGTTAAATTTCATTTTGTTTATAACTTAACAAGACTATTTCTGAACAAAGAAATTGTTTTACTGATCAAATTTTTATTGATTAAGCAGGACATGGACATGGACCAGCTCATTTGTTCTCAACTTCATTTACTTTTCTCTCCAAGGCCTCCGAACATATCTTTCCCATCACATGATAAAAGGACATGAGATCTGATAGTTGGCCAACAGACATCTTCCCCATTATAGCCCTTCCAATTCTCTCCCTCTCCTCATTCATCATCAATCTCTCTCTATACCCACCTCCATTTCTCACTGTTGCTCCCATTTGCTTCAGCCTATTCACCTGCTGCAAGCTCAGTGCTGTGTTCGCCTGCAATTATCAATTATACGTTCAACCGGTTATATTTGCTGTAATAACTCAGTAATTGCAGTACCGTTTGCAGTCTACTATTTGAAAAGCCTTTAACCCTACTAACAACATGTCCTTCTCAGGACTCTGGAATAAGTGTCAGTTCTTCTTTCAAGAAACAACTAACCTGTAGGAACTCAGCTCCAACTTCTAAGTCAGATTCTTGGCCTGAAATCATCCCACATCCTGAGCTGTACATGTTCTTAGCGATAGAGAAACTTCTAACGATGATCTGTCTCTTTGTCTCCAGCTCCTGGTTAAGTTTTGGGGCTTTCGGCACAGACGACGAACAAATAAGCCTTTTCTTATATGCAATCACTGCCTTCGCGAATTCCTGCACAATCGTATGACAAGATATTCTGAATTCTAAGTAACTGTGAAACATAAGAATTCCGAAAGAGATGTAAATCTTTCGGGGTCGATTGTAGCTTTACCTTATATGCAGCTGGACAACCAGGATAGTCAAAATCATCAGTGTCTTGACATCTCATTCTCTCTGGATGAAACTGAAGTCCCATAATGAACTTTCCCTCTTCAGGATTGTAAGTATCAGGATCATAAAAACCTTCAACTAAACCATCTGGTGCAAAAGCCATTGGCACAAATCTTGGAGCCAATTTCTTCACACCTTGATGATGATAACTATTCACCATGATTTCCATCTTATTTTCTTCCAAAGAATCCTTAAACCAGCGGTGTAAAGGAGTGTTCTCTTCAACCTTAATCACATGACGGTGTTTGTCGTAGTTCTCATAGTTGATATGTTCTACTGTTTGGTGCTTAAAGACTTTTAATGAGAGCTCTCTCCCTACATCTTGATAGAGTGTGCCTCCGCATGCAACGTTAAGAACCTGTGACCCTCTGCAGATTCCTAAGTATGGTATGTTTCTCTCAAGGCAAAGCTTTGCGAGCCTCAGTTCAATTGTGTCTTTCTCTCTGTCAATGGCTGTGTCGGTTGCATGAGTTTTTTTAATCTCTTCAAGCTCTTCAGGTGAAAACCCAGAAAGCTCTGCGTCATAGTGGGACGGATCGATGTCTTCGCCTTCACAAAGAAGGACGCCATGGATTGGCTCGAAGCTTTCCAACAACATGTGGAGTCCACTTACCCTGGGGACTATAACTGGTACTGCTCCATAGCTCACTATAAGATCTAAATGATACTCTCCTGTTCATCAAATTAGACAACATCAATCCTTTGAGCCAATCTCTAGTCTTCAATCTTCGTTTGCATTATTTAGTGCAGATACTTATAGCAAAATGACACGATCTGTTAGACGTGATAGAGCGGGAAGAGCACATTAAGTCATTCAAGGTTAACATTTGTATTCGATTGATGGAAAGGTTAAAAGGAAACATGCATAGGATAAAGATAATATTAACGGATCATTTATTTAACAAATCTGTGCCCTTCTTCAAATGCCCAAAGGATAAGTGATCACAAAGAACTGTTAAAAGAATAGAAAGGTAGACAAGTTACAAAAACATACCCACAAAATCTACGAACTTGTTCTTGCGAACCGTTCGCCGGGAGACAATGAGAACCCTTGGAAGAATGATTGAGAGATCTGAATCAGCCATGTCGATTGGAAAGGGTGTGTATACGGAATGGTTTTCTAGCCGGGACTGAAAGATAACAACAAGACTCAGAATTCTCAGTTAATGCTACCTTAATCTGTGTTTGACATGCACAGGAGTTATGAGACAGATGTTCTTCCTAAATCCTAAGGATACGAGCGTGGAGAGATTCTTGAAAAAGGGAACTTAAAAAGGCACAGTGCAGGCGCTGCGTATAGGCAAATGTTAGTTTTGGCAATTCCTTCATTAATTTCTGTTTTATTTGAAGTTAGCGAAGTCAAAGTTTGATAGGGTGCTGACGTGGAGAGTCTCGTATCAAGATAAAGACCAACGTTAGTTGGGGGAATTAGTTGTATTTGATAGCCATCGATTTCGTAGTGAACAACAATAAAATAATTAAAGAGACGTTTAATTAATTCAAGGGGTGTGGTTGAGTGGAAGAGACCTATTTATCCTTAACTAAAAGTCAGAGGTTCGATTCTTGACTTTGGGTATGAAGCAGTCTTAAATCTTTAGACGAGCTGTCCTACCTTATAAGGTGCCTACAAACTAGCGAGGAGATTAGTCACTGGATCTGCTTGTAGATACCCTAATCTAGAACAAAAAAAAACCTTTAATTTAACAAAAGGTGGGATTTTTGGTGGGAAAAAATAGCCCGTTGGATACTTTCGATTAAAAAAACAGCCTGTTTGCACACTTTTAATAAGCAAAACAGCTTGTTGACACGACCATTAATTATCACCTTGTTGATAAAAAGAGAATAAACAACATTTTTATGATGTAATTGAGTTAGTAATGTGGCAAGCAGCAATTGAACTATTAATGTGGCAAGTAGCAATTGAGTTTATTTTGTATGTATGTATATAACTGGCTTATCTTCATCCATATGAAATCAATATATATAAATCAACGCTTGTTAAAGTAATACATTTTACTATATAAATAAATATTTGTTTATTGAGTACAATAAATTACTTATTTATCAATTAATTAATGCCTATTTTAATTAATAGATTCTACATGGCCCTAATATTATTATTTTCTTACTGTATGATAGTTACAACTAATATCAAATTAATTATGATGATTGTAAGTGTAATTATATATTTCAGAAATTATATTTATTAGACAATTATACCCTATGAATTATTATAATAAATAGAGTTTGTAATGGTTATAATTGAAATAATAAGATAAGCTTAACAAGGATTACATTGACATTTGTATGTGATGTTACAAATTTTGAACCGGAAGCTTTGTGTTGCATGAGGATATATCTTGCTTAGTATTTCAAGCGTGGAGGAATACAGGTAGGTTTTGGCATGTGTCCACGTTATGGCTCCTGTACATCTTCGGGTCAATGATCAATGGATGAACTCAAACTCATCCATCCAAGTTTTGTTTAAGTATTTGATGAAGGCGTTGGATTATTTTTATGCATACAAGATAAGGTTTGATAATGCACTAAAATCATAAAAACAAAACTTGTCATGAGAAGATTATACCAAGCATATGCTTGCTATCTAGCATATTTTGTATATACATATTGAGTCTGCACATAGCTCACTAGCATATTTTTTATTTAATTTACACATCCTAAAATAATATAAGAAGTATAGTTGAAAGCCAAATCATAGGTTTGTCATTTTGAGATGAGATGTAATATAAAATTCTTCTCTTCCATTATATTATATTTCATTCCATTAATAAAATTTTAACTAAATATAGCCTTATTGTTAAAGATGAAATGTGATATAATGTGAAACTCTATTCTTCTGTCATATTTCATTCTATTATATTATAAATCTTCTTCCCAAACGATGGAATAATATTAGATTCTATTAATAAGAACCTAACCGAATATAACCTAAAAAGGCTAAACAAAATCACCACTGCATCACAAGATACATCATGCTGCTATTCTCAATAATTTGGTTTAAAACTGTAAGCTCCCGCCTTTTGCTTTTGCGACTTCACGTTTGCGTTTATATTAAAATATATGCTTTATATAATATAACTGTGTAATAAAATAATAATGATAATAATGTAATAGGTCTATTCAAGTTTATAGCAACACCTGCATGTTTTCAAAGTAACTCACATTGACTCCACCAATTTTTTAAAATTAAAATTTTAAATTAATATAATCTACTTATCTACTTAAAACTCAATCCCTATCCCTCCCATTCCGGCTAAAAAATGTCAATGCTTTCATTTCATAAAGCATTTAATGGTTCTGAACTCATTTAATGCTTACAGAATGTCAATGTCAAAGCTTTTAAGAAGCAAGAGCATTTAACGCTTCTTGGTTTGATTCTTAATAAAAGAAAATTACTGCACACCCATTTAACCTTTTCTCCTCTTCTATTTAAACAAAGCGAAAGAAAAAAAATACAAAGAATGTCTAAAAGAGGAACAGCGAGTGTACGGAGGTCTGGCTCCATAAGGAGTCTAGAATGCTGCTCAAAATCCTGAATAGGACTCATGCCTACGCACCTAATAGTCACGACTAAATCCTGAATAGGACTCATGCCTACGCACCTAATAGTCACGACTACAGAAAGACCACAAAGAAAAATAAAACCCTAAATAGCTCCTCCAAGAAACAAGAGAACTCTTTTGCCAAATTTTCAAGTCCCTAGGGTTTCACAGCAACTGGATTGTCTACGCCGAGCTCCAGCAACTAAAAAGGCCGCGGCTTGTCGAGGAAGAACTTCATGATTCAGTTTAGCAGTTGTGAAGCTGAGAAAGGGGTGAGTTTTTCAATTGCAAAAAGGTTTATAAAGCATCTAATGCTTCTGAACTCATTTAATGTTGATAGAATATCGATGTCAAAGGTTTTTAGAAGCAAGAGCATTTAGCACTTCTGGAATAACATTTTGGTTTCAATAGAGCATTTAATGCTTCTTTAGAGTAGAAATTATGCTTTTCTACTAAAATAATCCTAATGCTAGCATTTAATGTTTTAGGAATAACGTTTTGGTTTAAACAGAGCATTTAATGCATGCCTTTCTACTAAAATAATCCTAATTCCTTCTATTCGACCTCTTACACTTCCCACATATTCCTATTGACTTTCCATCTGAAACTTGGCTTGCCAAACCACCGATAATGTGCGCTTCTTTAACCACGACAATTGATGGAGCTTGGATTTGATCAGATATTATTTCCATTGTTTGCTTCTCGGTTTTGTTGTTCTTGATCCTATTGAAATAGGTTGCAGATAATTAATAGTGATTTTTGTTGTTCTGGGTCCTTTTGAAATAGGTTGTAGATAATTGTTGTCACTCCGCTTGAATCAGTCAAGATTAACATTCTCCAAAAATGTCATTCCTTGATTTATGATATGTGTAAAATGTTTTTAAATGATGAAGCATACATACATTGGGTGTGAGTAATTGGAAGTTATTGGATATCTGTAGCGACCCCTTATCGTAGGGTACACACCGTGATGCCCGCAGGTCATTCCGTTACATATCCTACGATAAGGGTGAGCTACGAACAATTACTACAAACACTTCACATGACATCATAATAAAACATCAGTATAAAAATCACAATGTTTTTTAAACCAAAATTTTCCTCATTTCATTTCACCAAAATCAAAAGTTTATACACTTGCCATCCTTTACTGTCTGTACATCAGTCCAAAAATTTAGTACAAAAATGCTACATGAAAGAGGAAAAATATCAGATCTATCTAGGCCATCCCAAAAGTCCCAGCTGACCGACCTGTGAGCTTTGACTTCTCTCGCCAACACAATCTACACAGCTAGAAAAGTCTCTATGAAGCTAGGAGTCTACTCTCGGTCCTGAAAGCCTGAAAAATAATTGCAAATTTTGGGTGAGTTTTGCGAACTCAGTGAGGTAACCATCATCGATGGTTCGCTCAATTCATGCAACAATCAAGCATATCACAATTATTTCATAACTTCACATCGATTATAAATAATACTTTATTTCACATAAGCATAAGGCATTTTGCCTTTCCCTCAATCAAGCATATTTAATCAAATGCATATGAAATGCTCATGTGACACTTTTTCAATTATTACGGTGTTGTGACCAAGCGCCTGAACTGTCCCATATAGGGCACATTATGCATTGAGTCAGAGGCTCTAAATCACTATTGAGCTCGAGGCTCAAATACACTCCTTGAGCTTTAAGCTCTAATCGGTGGCTGCTCCGGTAACAACTGTCATTTTTTGATTATGCATTCATGAATGAAATGCATATGCCACAATCAATCAACATATCACATTACATCACATATGTCACAATCAGCACATATGTCACAATTAATCACATCATAGGCACGTAGGTCTCAAATTTACATACAAGTAGCACTTCTATAACATAACTCCCTAGTACATAGTCATCGGACCTTCTGTCCGAAATCCACAATCACAAGCAAATCAGAACCCACCATTATTCACCACAGAAATATAGGCAATTTATAATCTGATATCACGTAAAAGTAGCGACCCCTTACCGTAGGGTACACATCGGGACGCTCGTAGGTCATTCCGGTACATATCCTACGATAAGGGTGAGCTACGAACAATTACTACAAACACTTCACATGGCATCATAATAAAACATCAATATAAAAATCACAATATTTTTTAAACCAAAATTTTTCTCATTTCATTTCACCAAAATCAAAAGTTTATACACTTGTCATCCTTTACTGTCTGTACATATTCAAAAATCTAGTACAAAAATGCTACATGAAAGAGGAAAAATATCAGATCTATCTAGGCCATCCCAAAAGTTCCAGCTGACCGACCTGTGAGCTTTGACTTCTCTCGCCAACACAATCTATACGACTAGAAAAGTCTCTCTGATGCTAGGAGTCTACTATCGGTCCTGAAAGCCTGAAAAATAATTACAAATTTTGGGTAAATTTTGCGAATTCAGTGAGGTAACCATCATCGATGGTTCGCTCAATTTATGCAACAATCAAGCATATCATAATTATTTCATAACTTCACATCGATTATAAGTAACACTTTATTTCACATAAGCATAAGGCATGTTGCCTTTCACTCAATCAAGCATATTTAATCAAATGCATATGAAATGCTCATGTGATACTTTTTCAATTATTAAGGTGTTGTGACCAAGCGCCTGAACTGTCCCATAAAAGGCACATTATGCATTGAGTCAGAGGCTCTAAATCACTATTGAGCTCGAGGCTCAAATACACTCGTTGAGCTTTAAGCTCTAATCGGTGGCTGCTCTAGTCACAACTGTCATTTTTTGATTATGCATTCATGAATGAAATGCATATGCCACAATCAATCAGCATATCACAATACATCACATATGTCACAATCAGCACATATGTCACAATTAATCACATCATAGGCACGTAGGTCTCAAATTCATATACAAGTAGAACTTCTATAACACAACTCCCCAGTACACAATTATCGAACCTTCTGTCCGGAATCCACAATCACAAGCAAATCAGAACCCACCATTATCCACCACAGAAATATAGGCAATTTATAATTGAGAGAAACCGTCTAGGTTACTTACCAATAGCTTCCGAAGCTAGTGCCTGGAAGTCTCGGCAACGTCTGTAAGTTGACGTTCCAAAAGCGCCTCTATAACAATTAAAAATACAAATACATTACAAATTGTACAATCAGAAATGTATAATACTGTACATGCAGGAATTGAAATGTGTACAATGCATGTTCGTGACAATCCCGATATCATTCCATAAATCTCATCATAAAATGTTCCCATAAATTTTAGAAATCCACTGACACTAAAATTACGCAATTTGGATTTCTATAAGTCCAATTATTGCTAAAAAACTGACCAGAAAAATAATCACTCGGTCATCTCACTTTGATTTAATCCATTATTTTCAATGTAATCTCCAAAATTTACAAATTCATATGGAGAGGTAGATAATTGTCTTACATATCTGACGCATAAAAAATCAAGTCAATCGGAGGTCGGATGACCAAGTTAGAAGCAAAAGAAGGCAAAGTGTCAGATTGGAAAGAAAAAGAAAAAGAAATCACAAAATGGCCCCTCACACCCTTTGCCTACTCCAACAGCCCAGTTCAAAAAATCATATCTTTTGGTCCAGAATTCCAATTTTTGCAAACTTGGTATCAATAGAAAGATAAAAGAAAAGTATACAATTTCTATGAAGGACTCAATAACCAATTCCACCTCTAAAGGAGTCAAAATCTCCATCAAAGTTACTGTCCTGTAAATCTCCTCCTAACCAATCACACAACTTTAAAAAAATCATAACTTCCTATTCCATTAGCCAAAAATTCCATGCTTAATATCAATGGAAAGATCAGAACACATTCTACAACTTTCATGAAGCACTTAAAAGCAATTTCAACCTCTAAATGGGTC
>JAOSBM010000204.1:9692992-9708965 GCA_027568955.1 Erythroxylum tenue | reverse complement strand
TATCAGAAACTGTTGTTTACAACCTTCCTCTTCAATTCTTACAAATCAGTACTTTTTGGAAAGAAGAATATCATCTGCTCAAACTCATTTACAACATAATGGTGTTATACCGATTTCTGAAGAAAATGGAACCCAAGCATCCAGTTCAGCCAAGAGCAGTTTAACATATTCTGGATTCAAGCAGAGGCATCCATTTACAAATCTTTCAAATTGTGCTAAGAACCTTTTCAAAGATGTTAACTCATTAGCTATTCTAGGTTTGTCAATGTTAGATTGTATATAAAATTTTTTATATTTTTTGTAACTTATTCAATTTCATATACTTTCTTTTATGTTTAGAGGAAGATGGTTGCTCAAACAAACGGCTCAAATCAAGGAAAATTTTTGAAGTTAATAGCCTTCCTCATATTTAATCTGTTGCAAGTTCGCCATGTTTAATCTCTAAGAGAAGTCAAAATGGAATTCTATTAGCAATGAAGCCAGGAAGACATGTAATTAGAAGTATGGGCAAATGTAGTACTATAACTTGCAATTGCAAAATTCATGACAACATTGAGGCTTCAAACATTGCATGTGAAATTGGATTGCCAGATCTAAATGTTCCACTGGAAGATTATACAAATAATCAAGCCGATGACATTACTGATCTTGTGTCAGAAGATTTACAATTTGAATTATCAGATGAAATTGGCAGAACAATAGATAATAATGTGAATGGTATGGATATAATTGTAATTATGTTAAATTAACTGTCTTTCAATTTTTGATGTAATAATTTTTTCTTCTTTGTTACAGCTATTGTTAATGAATTGAATGATGCATCTATTGAACAAGGTACACTTGACATATTTAATTTTTCTATTTATATAATTTTGTTAAGGCATTATATTAATTTTTGTTTCTCCAATCTACTTATAGGGTATTGCATAATTGAATTCATTTATTATTATTGCAGTTGAAAGTGATGATGCAAACTATGCAACTAACATTAATGAAGATGATAGTATTGAAGAAAGCACTTACTTTGCACATAAAGGTTTAATATCTCAGAGATTGTTTAACATCTTTTGCACAACTTGTGTTTGCCTTAGTTAAAATTAGATTTATTTTTCTTTTACAAAATATATTGATCTTGGTGATCCTCAATGCATCTGCACTTACTGTGGAGCTCAAATGTGGTACTGTGAGAGGATTCAGAAATCTAAGCACACTGCCAACCCTAGATTTGATCTTTGCTGTGTTCAAGAAAAGATTCAACTATCACATTTCAAGCAACCTCCAGAGTATATAAGGAAGTTAGTATTCAGTAAGTAGTTGGCAATATCCAAACATTTTATGAAATATATCAGGATTTATAACATGATGTTCAATTTCACTTCTATGGGAGGAAAGGTTGACAAGTCACTTAATGATGGACATAGTCCTTATTCTTTTGTAATGTCTGGCCAGAATTATCATCATATTGGCAGCTTACTTCCAGTTGAAGGCCAACTACCAAAATTTTCCCAAATGTATATCTTTGATATAGAACATGAAATTAATAATCGAATGACTGTTATAAGGTACATCTTAAATTCACGTCATGTCTTACATTTAATTTTGATGTCATTATTAATTTCCATTGATGAAACTATAACTTCCATTTTCAGATCAAAAGATGATGACAATTTTCTTGATCGTAGTATTGTGATGAATTTAAAGGAGCTGCTTGATAGTTATAATATATTGACTCAGGTTTTTAGAATGGCAAGAGATAGATTTCAAACATCCAATAGTAAGGAATTGAAGCTAAGACTAATCCACAAAAGAGAAAGTGATGGCAGAACTTATAACTTGCCTACAACATCACAGGAAGCAGCATTAATGGTTGGTGATGTGGATACTTCAGATATTGGGAAGGATATTATTGTTCAAACACAATGTGGGATATTACAAAGAGTACCTGATTTGCATCCAACCTATCTTCCTATTCAATTTTTTGTCAGCTACTTTTTGTTTAGTAAACTATCTATCTATTTTGAGGCCTGCAAATATTTTGTAGTTGAATAGTAAACTATCTATCTTTTGTACTTGTATAAATATGGCTCTCATATTTTGGGACTCATTTTGATTATCATATTCCTATTTTATCATAATCTTATTTTATGACATGCAATAAGCTAATTTTATACTTGTGTTTGCCTTTCAATTTTGTAATTAAAATTCATTATTTACTTTGTAACAACCTGTGCAAAACACGGGTTCAGAATTAGTTTTATAATTAAATTGGAACTTAAATTCGTATCTACTCAAGATTTAATTTTTATGTATTTACTTAAAAAAAATTAGATCTAAAGTTAGTTTAAGCCTAAACTTAATTTATAGACCGGCCCATTGACGATTGCCATCGGAGCTCCAACAAGGCCTCTCCAGATTCTAACTGCGGTGTAGCTGAGCGTTTAGTGGACTAGTTTGTCAATGGTAGTCAGTTGATAGGTCCCAACTCCCAACTCCCAAACGACTCCAGTGACTGCCACCGTTCATTCACTATTCAAGTTCAATCATTTACCTATTGCTTAGATGCTTTTTGATAAGTAAGGAAAAAAACGAAAAGCAAAAGTAGGCTCACCAAAAGCAGAGAGAGACATTACCGACTTACTTGCTCAGACAAATTAACATAGTAACTGTTGAAAAGACAGTCTCCTGTCCGCACTCGTCGCTCAAAATCTCCGTTATCAGACAATGGCTGTCTCCGTCTCCATTTTAGCCATCATCATTTCTCTTCATCTCATCGCCTTCGTTCTCGCCATCGGCGCCGAGCGCCGCCGCAGCTCTGTAATTCCTTCTCTCTCTCTCTCTCTCTCTCTCTCTTTCTTTCTGGGTATTTTTATTGTGTTTATAGATTTCTTCTTTTTATTTAACAATATGCCGGGGTTTACTTTGTTTAGGCTAAGGTGATGCCCGATAAGTACGACGAGAGTACTTACTGCGTTTACGGGACTGATGCATCGACGTTTTACGGACTATCGGCTTTTGGGTTGTTGCTGATTAGTCAAGTGGTGGTGAGCTGCGTCACCAAATGTCTGTGCTTTGGTAAAGGGCTCTTGGGTGGGAGCTCTTCTACTGCTTGTGCCATCTTCTTGTTTGTTGTTTCCTGGTAAATATCTCATCTTTCTCACCCAAGTGTTTCACTTCTTGTTGATCATATTTTCGTCTACTTGTCTATGTTATCAATTAGATAGTGTGGCTAATTAGCTAGAAGTTGCTCAATTAACTGCTACTGAGACTGTCTCAACGGTGTAGATTGGCACACCCTCTGCCTGATCTGGCATGTGTCTTAAGAAGATTTTCATGTTATATACTTGTGTATGGTTCATGATCTACATTACCACTCGAGCTTCAAAACTTTTACATTTCTAACTGATTATCTTGAATGCAAGAAAGACTCATTTGGCTACTGAGCCTTTGTGGTCCTTTCCGGACTCTGATTATTCCTTCTATTATACCTATTCTGAACGAGCTCTATTGTTTCCAATCAAAAAGAATATAGCTCTTGGAAATATTAGCCCAACTGACGTATCTACACGTAGCTTTGCTGTTGTTCAACAACAATTTTTGCAGGATGAATGGGTTATTATCTTCTAGAATTATTAGCTCGACATTAGTATGTCTGACCATAAGTTTGAATAATGACACATTCAGGATAAGTTTCTTGGGGGCTGAGGCATGCTTAATAGCTGGGTCTGCAAGAAATGCGTACCACACTAAGTACCGAGGATACTTTGGTGTTGGTCATTTATCATGTGCCACCCTCCGGAAAGGTGTGTTTGCTGCAGGAGCTGCTCTAACATTGTTGTCATTGTTGATGTCCATCCTCTACTATTGGGCTCACTCGAAAGCTGATACTGGTGGATGGGAGAAGCACCGCAATGAAGGTGTTGGCTTGACTGCTTCAAGTTATCCTCAGGATCACCAACAGCAACCACATGCCAATGATTTCCAGAAAGTTTAATTATGGTTTGATGGGGTTAATATCCAACTATAATCAAGTGAAAGATGGTATGTGGAAACCAAATAGTTTCTGCAAGATAATTTATACCTCTCCCTCCATGGTTGTTCTTTGATCTCATATTGGCTGATTTCACCCTTTAGGTCCATCGTTCTGTCAAATATACAAAGAACTGCTTGTTTCTACCTATCACCTACTACAGCCATCGAGTAGCTTCATGTCAGTTGACTCTGTCAATGGTTGTTCTGGATTCTGGTCTATACTAGAAGAGTAGCAAAAGTTGTTCCTTTTACTTTGTAAAATCAGATATGGTATTCTGTTCCCTCTGGAGGTTTAGATTGTATGGAACTTCACCCTTTTTATTTGCATGCAATTCTTCTCTTCCCCTTGACAAGTGATATAGGGATCGGGTGGCAAAATATGGGAAACAAATCTTAACAATTAGCTTTGTTGTGATATCAACTCTCGTAATGTTTAGGGTCTGAAGGAGAAAAAAGAGGGTTTTGAAGCTCAACCAATTTCTTCCTTATCTTTTAGAGGAAAGGTGCATACTAATAGTTAAATTTGCCTCATCTGTTCTGTCGGTTATATGCCCTCTCGTAACCCAAAAAAGAAAAGGACCAAAGATTTATTTTTTCATTTTTTAAGGCTAAAACAGCAAATAGTTGGACCCTTTTTAGGAGTCATTGCTAAACACTGACTTTGGCTTCTCACGAATTCGTTCTTCAAAATTTAGATTGTCTTTTAAGAAAATGTTAAAATCGCGAGTTCAAATTGACTTCCAACGGTTGGAGAATTTGGTGAAGTTGAAATTTTTATCCATCGTTTCATTAGTATTCTAAGTTAAATTTTAATTCACAAATTGGAATGAATATAAAACTCTCAACATAATAAACCACTCGTTAAACAGTATTATGCGCCCCCTTTCTCAATTGATTCAAATAAGAAAACATGTTTTGTCTAAATACTATCCGTTATTAGTTTGATCTGATCGTGAAACATAAGAGTATCTTCTCTTTCTCAAACCATGAGAAAGAACTCTAATTGACAGAGCCCAGGCAACAAATGCTACAAATATTTAATTTCCTTTATTTTTCTGGAAACCAACTTCCTTTTTTGTTCTCATACACACACAAGGCTGCATTTCAATGGATCACTCGTGTTTAACGGATGTCAGGGGTAATGTTCAGTACTCGATCATAAAATTATAATAGGAATTTCTTTTTTCTAATCAGCTAAAAACGAGTTCACTGCTACAACACACAAATGAGAACAAGCTGCAGACACCAACGACAGGGAGGATCAACAACTCTTAAAGTGGGCATTTTTTTTTCCCACCTCACTACAGTTGTAGTGTACGGCTACAAGAACGACCTATACTATGTAACACACACTCATTCCCTCAACATAACAAACTACGTTACCCAACGAGACATTATAGCCACACTAGAACTATGACAGCTTAAGAATGGCCTAGCAATTGGGGAATGGGGACCCGCATGTGTTTGCTACCTTCTTTGCGTTGGGAGAGTTGACCAACTTTTGGAGATTCGGGTTCTTCAGATAATTGCACAAGCAAGGCCTCTGCTGCTTTAACTTGGTGCAACAAGCAGCTGTTGGTGGGTTGGAAGATGTCATTGCATTTGCACACGGGCTTAGCTCCACTGGATTGCAGGTCACTGCAACAGATTCTTGGGTCTTACCTAATAACAGAACCATCACAACACAAAATGCAACAGATGGAATCTTCATTTCCATACCAAACTAAAATGGAGGAAGAGAGAAAGTGAGACTGAGAGAGGGATAAAAAGAGAGCGAGGTGTTTAGATGAGTGTATTGGCTGTAGATCTCCTCGTCATTTATAGGGAAAAAAATGTTAGGACAATTTTGTCCTTCTTTATAAGATTGGATAACTATTAATTATATTTTTAGTTTTTTAATAACTTATTGATTAAGTTACGTAATTTAATTTAAATAAAGATAATAAAGTGACCCAATAAATGATATAAATTGATGGGTTGAAGTTCGAGAGAAAAAAAGATCCCAATTAGTGTAGACTGGATCCATATTAAGCGTGTGATGGGAAAGCCCGATATAGAAGTTATATATAAAGGTTAAGGTCTCCTTCAATTGCTTATTTAATTCGTAAGTACACCTATCGTCTGACTCGTTAAAAGCGCTTACGTCTTAAGAAAACTAAAGAAAGGCGTTAACCGAGTGTCAGTGATCGACTTTCGCAAAAGTCTTGGAGAGATTGAAGCTCGTTTTGCCCTCAGAAATTGCTTCGGAACATCAAATGGAACCAAAATTAGGTATTCTATATTTCTTTTGTTTTTAACGCTTTCATGACTGATTCGGGACACGTAATAAGATCTATCCTACGTATTATATGTGGTATCAGAGGGGTTACGTGATCAGGTTGCTGAAAATGAAGGTTTTTCAGTTTCCATTCATTCTGGTTTTCATCAATTTTTGATTTGTTTTTCTTTTTTCGTTTTTTTTGCGTATATAGTTACGTAAAAGTGGTATACATAAAGCTAACTATGAAAAACTGGTTGAAAACGGGCCAAAAAAAGCGAAAAAGGTCATCCCGGGTTGCCGGAAATCACCCTCCCCATCGGGCGGAGCCAATCGCGTTTCGCCAAGTGGCACCACACATTGAGGGACACATGTGGCACCCGCTCCCAGGAATGCGGAATGGCTGGCTTGTGCTTCGCATGCCCCTGCATCCGACCAGACACGTGGACGGTAAGGATTAGGACATGTGGGGGCACGTGCTGCGCATGCACCAGACACATCTGGCGCTCATCTGCACACGCCCCTTGTTACACGCGTAGGTTGACTCCTACTAACGTCAGCTTACAGTGCTGCGTTGACGTCAGCTCTACAGTACTATTGACATCAGCACCAGAAAAAAGGAAAATTTGAGAATTCCCGTAAAGGTGCTCCGGGTCCTTTTGGGTTAGTTTTCAGGTTTGAGGAATTTTTTAAGTGATTTTTCAATTTTTCTGGATTTATTACATTGTTAATTGGATTCCGGAAAAGTTTTAAAGCTTTTTAAAGCTAATTTTGAGTGTGTTTTCGTACTCCTAACTGCACATAAGAGAGATACTTAAAGTTTTATGTCTTGTATGGTAGGTTCGATATTCGGGAAAAGTATGATAGATACTCTCATTGAGATTTGTTTATTTATAAAAGTATCAAATAATGTTTAAAGAAGATGTTTTCAGTATCAGTATGTAATTATTTAATTGTAAATCTAGTTTTTACAATTATAATCGATCTTCACATACATTATGCCCATATAGAATGTAAGGATGATGTAAAGATGTATCCCTTGTATTTGTGATCTTTTTGAGTACTAGTAAGATTGTAGTCATCACAATGGCCTTTCAAGTTAGTATTTAGATTGTACCGCGTGCATGTTGGGGGATGTCTCTGATTTCATGTTTGGTTATTCTGCCCACAGGTATTGACCTTATATGAGATTTTGAGATGTACATAAAGGTATTAGATGGAGGAAAGTCATTGCTTAAGTGATTTATTCACCCACAGGTGATAGTTTCATAAGAGTTGGTGGTTTGTAATCTGATTACTTTTATATGGAGGTCTAATTGTATATATTATGTATTCAAGCCACAGGTGTTTCATAATATGTGTGATCGGATTCTCTGTATAGATAATGTTATCGTTGTTGTCCTGCATTTAAGCTGTTTTTTACATTGTTGTTTCTATCTTGCACTCACCTTTTTTGTAAACAATAATGTTGTCACAATTGAGACCTTAAATGGTTTCAATTTTAAGAAGTGGAAGAAGGATGTGAAGTTTGCACTAGAGATGACTGACGTCAGTATGGCGATGCACATTGAGAGGCCTTTGCCACTTACGAATATCAGCTCAAAAGATGATAAAGTAGCTATGGCAATCTGGGAGCGGTCAAAAAGGATGTGCTGTTTGACCATCAAGAGGTCAATCCCAGATCATCTGTTGAGTGGATTATCGAATATGACCATATCGAAGGGGTTTATGGATAACATTTTCCAGAGATACAAGATGTCTTCTCATGATGAGCAGAGCACCTTGATTAAGGAATTATTCTCCATGAGGTATACGGGAGAAGGAGGCGTTCGAGAGTATATTATCAGGATGGTACACCTTCAGACTAGGTTGAAGGCGCTTGATATACTAATTTCTGATAATCTCATAGTGCATCAGGCACTAAATACTCTCCCTCGAGAGTTTGAGATGTTGGCTACCTCCTACATCTCTTAAGATGAGACCTGGGACATCAATGCCTTGATTTCCCGGTGTGCTGAAGCGGAGGAGAAGATTAAGAGTTCTCCTCATAAAGCTATGTCTGCAGCTGCCAAAGGTAAGGGAAAGGCTAAGCCCCAATAGCTTAAGGGTAAGGGTAAGAAACCCAAGCCCTCTCCAAAGATTCAGACTGGACAGTCCAGCATTGCTAAGGGGCCACATGACCTAAACAGTATGAGGTGCTTCTTCTATAAGAAGAAGGGGCATAGAAAAGTTGATTGCGAGAAGTACAAGCTGTGGAAGGTTAAGCAGGAACTGTCAGGTAACTCCTTGGCCTATATGATTCATGAATCCAATGTAGATATAACCACATCAAGTTTTTGGTGGTTAGATAGTGGAACTTCTAACCATGTTGCTTCCACAATATAAGGGTTCAGATCTAGAAGAAGGTCGATTAAAGGAGAGGAGAAGTTGATGGTTGGCAACAATGAAGAGGTGGATTTTTTTATGTAGGAGATTTATGTTTGAACCTCGATACAGGGTTTGTATTAGTTTTATGAGACATATTTTATATACCGTCTTTTAGACAGAATTTGATTTCTGTATCAGTTTTGGATAAAGAAGGTTGTTGTTTTGTATTTGATACTTCAGTTGTAAATATTTCTATCAATATAAGACATATCAGAACTGACTTATCCTACGAATTGTATAGAATGTGTCTTACTCCTAATGAAATGTATATCTCTTCTTATGTTGCTGAACCTGTTACTCGAAAGAGAGCCTTCATAAAGGAAACATCGTACATGTTATGGAAAAAACATCTTGGCCACATTTCCAGAGAGAGGATTGAGAGATTGATAAAGGATAAAATTCTCCCAACTCTAGACTTCAGTGATTTGGAAACATGTATCGATTGTTGTAGGGTAAGTAGACCAAGATAAAGAAAAAGGGGTCAACTCGTACTTCTGGTTTATTGGATCTCATACATACAGACATTATTGGTCCCTATACAGTCACGTTATGCAATACTAGATATTTTCTGTTGTATATAGATGATTATTCTTGCTATGACTATGTGTTCTTGCTTAAGAAAAAGTCTGAAGTTCTTGATAAGTTTAAGATCTTTAAGACTGAGGTTGAGAACCAATAGGGAAAATTAATAAAGATAGTCGGATCTGACAAGGAAGGGGAATACTATGGCAGACATAGGATTGCAGGACAAGAAAAGGGTACATTTTCCAGGTATTTGGAATCGGTTGGAATAGTGGTTCAGTTCACTATGCTAGGTAGTCTTGAGCAAAATGGTGTGGTCAAAAGGTGCAATCGCACCCTAAAGGACATGATGAGGTCAATGCAGAGCATGACTAGCCTACCCGAATACCTTTGGGGTGAATCTATCAAGACGACATTGTATATCTTGAATAGAGTCCCAAATAAGTCAATATCAAAGATGCCTTTGGAAGTATGGGTTGGAAGGAAGCCAAGCCTTGCGCACATTTTTGTATGGGGCTAACCGGCTAAGGTAAGGTTATATAATCCTTATGAGAGCAAATTGCAATCTCGTTCCACTCTTTGCTATTTGGTAGGTTATCTCGACCACTCTAAGGGCTACATATTTTAATGTAGAGAAGGAGGGGTCAGAATAGTGGAATCGCAGACGGCTAAGTTTCTGGAATACAATGTCCACGATGAGGGAGGATCTTTACATCCTTCAGGAACTAGTAGGATAGATACTGCGATTATTTCGTATCCGCTTCTCATACAATCAGGTCCGATGGATGTAGGTCCAAGTACTATACCTATGCAGGCACAGGAACCTATACTTGTTTAGGAAGAGGTTTCTGAGGTACAAGAACCTATGCAGTTGTGTAGATCTACCAGAGAGAGGCAACCTGCTATCTTGCCAGATTATATAGTCTATTGAGGTGATCAAGACTATGACATAAGACATGTTGTGGATCCAGTTACTTTTACAGAAACCATTTCTGGACCCCATGCAGATATGTGGTGGGAAGCAATGAAGGACAAGATGCAGTCTATGAGGTATAATAAGGTATGAGAGCTTGTTGATTTACTTTAACATTGCAGGTCTGTCAGTTGCAAGTGGCTTTTTAGGACCAAAAAGGACACCTAAGGTCAAGTTGAACGATTTAAGGAGCATTTGGTTTCCAGGGGATTCACTCAGAGAGAAGGAGTTAACTTCAATGTTACCTTCTCTCCTGTATTCTCGAATGATGCATTTAGACTGATGATGGCAATAGTAGCTCATTATGATATGGAGCTACATCAGATGGATGTTAATACCGCTTTTCTGAATGGTGACCTTTATGAGGAGGTTTATATGGAGCAACCTGAAGGATTTCAGGATCAAGATGCAACTGACAAAATTTGTAAGTTGACTAAATCAATATACGGTTTGAAACAAGCTTCTAGATAATGGTACCTAAAATTTAATGAGGTTTTGACCTCATTTGGCTTTGTGAAAAACAAAGTTGAAAGATGCTTATACTATAAGATTGGGGGGAGCAAAGTTATCTTTCTATTATTGTACGTGGATGATATCTTGCTTGCGTCAAATGATTTCACCATATTGTATGAGGTAAAGCAAAAATTGGCCATATAATTTGACATGAAGGATTTAGGTGAAGCATCTTTTGTTCTCGGTATGCATATTCACTGAGACAGATCTCAACACTCATTGAGCCTCTCACAAAGAACATATATTGAGTGAGTGCTACAGAGGTTTAATATAGCTAACTGTAATCCTATTGTAGCACCTATCTCTCATGGTGAGAGATTATCTTTGGCATAATGTCCAAAGAATGAAGTTGAGAGAGAGGCTATGAGAAATGTCCTATACTCTAGTGTAGTTGGTAGCTTGATGTATGCCCAGGTGTGCACTAGATCAGACATTGCATTTGTCGTCGGACTGCTGGGTCGATATTTGACTAACCCAGGTATGGACCATTGGAATGCAGTTAAGCGGGTGTTGAGATACCTAAAGGGTACCAAGGATTATATGTTGACATACAGGAAAGTTAACAATTTAAACCTCACAGGGTATACAAACTCTGATTTCGCTATGTATCCGGATGATTAAAAATCCACATCGGGGCACATTTTTATGTTGGTAGATGGTGTAGTATCATGGAAGAGTGTCAAGTAGACACTGGTAACTTCCTCGACCTCGCATGCAGAGTTTGTTGCATGTTATGGAGCTGCTACACAGGTGGTTTGGCTTAGAAACTTGATTTTTGAGTTGTCTGTGGTAGATTTGATAGCTAGACCTATTCGGTTATATTGTGAAAATCTTGCTACAGTGTTGCTCAATAACAACAACAAGAATATCACATGGTCTAAGCATTTGGAGCTAAAATACTTGACCATAAAAGAGTTGATTCAGAAGGGTGACTTGAAGTGGAGCACATCAGGACTGAGGAGATGTTAGCTGGTTCATTGACTAAAGGACTTCGTCCATTAGTGTTTGTCAGACATGTATCTAGTATGAGCTTGTTAAAGTCCTTAGATAGCAGTAGTTATGGATCATTGTATTTGCTCCTTAAAAATTTGTACATTTTGATGTATTATGACGTTATGATTATTTATTAATATAGATGATCTTCTTTTTATCCTCAGTAATAACTGTTCTTGTGTATAGTCATAATACATATGAAAGCCTTAAAATTTGTGCTGGTCTTAAGCATTTTAAAGGTCATTGGGCATATATAAAGATTGACCTTGAGCTTATGTCATTTTGACACATACTGTTTAGTATGGATATTCATAAATTTAACATGACATAGGGGGATATAAGTTTTTAATCCCATAAAAATTCTCTAATGCAGTTTAGCATTCAGTTGAAGAACATAAAGGTTTTCTCTAATGTTGTTTGGCATTCGGTGAGAGAAAACAAGTTTTCTCTAATGTTGTTTAGCATTCGGTGAGAGAAAACAGAATTTCTCTACTGCAGTTTAGCATAAAGTTAGAGAAATTGAGACCTACAAACGAAGATAATACATTTTAGATCATACAAGTATCATCTTAGTTTACCACACTCTATTTTCCCATTCATGTTAGTGAGGTATTAGATAATCGAAATTATATTGAACCTGTGTCGTACATGACACATGTGTTTGATATTTTTCGGTATCGAAAGCCTTACAGGATAGAATGTTGGACTTTTACTACCTTTGGATCAAATGTTTTAATTTTAAAATTTGGTACCAATACAGTAGCATGATTTAACCAATTTTTAAACTATGTTTAAACTTGAGTCATAACTGTAACTAATGCTTGTCCAAGAGGGAGAATGTCGGACAATTTTGTCCTTCTCCATAACAGTGGACAACTATTAATTGTATTTTTGATTTTTTAATAATTTATTAGTTAGTTACGTAATTTGATTTAAACAAAGATAATAAAGTGACCTAATAAATAATCTAAATTGAATGGGTTGAAGTCTGGGAGAAAAATGGATCCCAATTAGTGTAGATCGGACCCATATCGAGCTTGTGATGGGAAAGCCCGATATAGAAGTTATATATAAAGGTTAAAGTCTTATTCAGTTGCTTATGTAATTTGTAAGCATATGGATCCTCTGACCCGTTAGAACGCTTACGTCTTAAGAAAATTGAAGAAAGACGTTAACCGAGTGTCGGTGATCAACTTTCGCAAAGGTCTCAGGGAGATTGAAGCTCGTTTTGGTCTCGAAAACTGCTTCGGAATATCGGATGGAACCAAAATCAGGTATTTCGCATTTCCTTCATTTTTAACCCTTTCATGAATGATCCGGGACACATAATAAGGTCTATCCTATGTGTTACAATAAAATGACTGGAAAAAGCCAATAGATTGAGATTGTGTAATTTCAGGACTTTTAAGGCTATTTTTAGTTTATAGAAGTTGTTTTTAATCAAGTTTTATCATCAAACAAGGTCAAATTTTCTCCATAGATTGTTCCTGGATCATGGATTCTAACAATTTAGTAATCGAGATTCAATTCTTGAAATCCTCAACCTAAACGAGGGAATTAAGAAAAAAAACGACTTATCTGTAACATAGTAAATGGTAATGTTATGATCACATGTTCTTCTAGAGAAATAAGTTAGGGTATATATGTCGATACGCCTTTTTCCAAAACTTATCTCATCCATAAAGAGAATGGAAAGTTTTGTAATTTTCATGATTTAATTTAAAGTGTTGATCACTAAACTCCTCTCTTAATCTCGATAAAAGCACTACTATTAGGTTTATTTACTAGCTGATTGGATGGCATTTAATTGATTACCGTGAGTTACAGGAAATCATCCGTCCAAATCGTTTTATCTATTAGTAAAATTGTTATTATTATTAGAGTTAATATTCTGATCATAACAGCGCTCATGATTCATCAATAAAATTATACAAATCTGAAGCCGCTCCCGCTGCTTTAGATGATTAATGGTTTGAATTGACAAGGGCTGAATGTTTGTTTGCAGTCCACTAAAAATGGCTTTCGGTGGTGTGATGTGATATGATGGCGACTCGGCATGCGGTTTCTGCACTACATTTGCCCGGGATTAGAGATGCAATCCAATTCCAATCTGCTATCAAGGGATTTGAAAAATACTTCCTCAAGATCCGGCATGAGATGGATGGGTCCAACTAGCATGCTTTCAATGATTAGTTATCTTCTTTAAATCAATAAATAATTACACATGCACCCTTTCAGGCTTCCCTGTTCCCTTATCTTTGATTCCTTCCCCCCCCTCAGCCACTGTTACAAAACCAGCCTGGTACTGGTAGCCTGCGTTCATGATTGGGTCAAAGATTTACTCAACTTTTACTCCGATAGATCTTTTCTGTTTGGAATATGCTTCGTGCCGTAAAATAGGAACAAGTACTGCACGTGCTTTGTCGCCAATATCTTCAATGCAGAATAAGCTAATTACAACATTATTACTTAATATCCGAAATGAAATTATTAAATATAATAATCAAGATTAAATCATTGTACGGAATGTGCTAATTTTGTAGGCCATGCATCATTAATTAATGGAGTTGTTTTCAAATATGATAATGTGGTGAAAGAGTTCCGTAAAATAAAGCTTCTCATAAAGGATATGAATTGGCAATAACATGGGTATATGATAGCATTGGAATCTTATTTTTATTTGATATTTATTACTCATCACTTTTAAAATTAAAGTTAAAAAATTTAAAATTTGATCCAATATAAAAATGATATAGAAGCATGAATATACTTTAATTAAATATACTAAAATTTAATGAAAAAATAAATCGTGAGATGAATTTTTATAGGACTTACGATAAGAAGTTCCAACAAGGTTATTATAATTACTTATTAGATCTCCAGCACTTAATAAAAAGGTTCATGAATATTTTAGATAGTTGATTTCAAGCAATTTTTGTAAAGAATTATTAAGAGTTTCAGCAGTTTGCTCAAACATGGTAACTTATAAATAAATAAATATATATATATATATATAAGTATATATTTTCTTTATATTATCTTCATTTATACAAATTTATGGTTAATCTTAAATTAATTATCAAAGTTTGTGTTATTAATAAAATATATTAGAGCAATTTCGTAATTTTATGAATTCACTCGAGGTATTCTAATTGCTCTATAAGAAAATTGGGAATTTAATATATATTAGCTTAAATACATATTATATTTGTTGCGTGAAATGGTTTCTATTTGAGAATTAAAGAAAAAACAGACAAAGCTATATACTTTTAGTGATTTTTCGATGAAAAATTACCAGAATATGGCAAAATCCTTTGAAAATCACGTATTTTGACAAATATTGGATTAAGAAGCTGGACATGAGTCTCTCGTGTAATGGATAAATATTGTTTTATTGTCTCATATATTTATCTATTATTATCTATTATATGATATATCACTTTTTTAGAGATTTTATTGTAAATTCTCAAATAAAGGTTATTGATAATTGGTTCTGCCAGATTCTGTTGAGGTTGAACGTTGCAGCCTGAGTCCATAATCTTGATTCTCCTTAGCAGTAGAACACCTACAAAACAGACAAGGCACGCCGGGGGTTGAATACCGGCAAGCCCCTCCGACGCTCAAGTTAATCTTTTTGGTAGGGTTTTGGTTACTAAGAACGGAGAAAACTAGGGTTGTATTATTCTACCTGTATCAAGGCGAAACAGTACCTTATATAGGAGATTCCGACTAGGTTTAGGTCTTTACGTGTGCATGGGAAGTCATCATCTTCTAATGGGCCGTTGATCCCTGAGCCTGGGATTGGGCCTTACATGACCGGCCCAACCATAAGCCCCCACTCCTCGAGTCTGATCATGAAGAAGGGTCGATGGAGTATGTAGAAACTGTACGACCCATTCGATCGAGTGATCATGATAGGTCCGATCGACCGGACGTCGCCACTTTGTACGCGATTGCTCGGGAGGCGATTGACCGATCGAAGGTAAGGTTGAGTCGACCGATAGAAAGTGCCCGATCGTTTAAGCAAGACCAGGACGATTGGTCGGCTTGTGCCAGGGCGGGGCGATCGATCGGCCCGTGCTAGGGCATGCGACCTATCAGGTGCTTACGTCTAGTTGCAACGCTAGACTTGATCATTACTTGACGATACGTATCTTTTGTGCGCCGTTTAGAATTTGAAATGATACGTCTTTTTTAACTGTCACGTAGCTGTCATGTGCTGTCACACGCTGTCATAGGAGTCCTTTCAACTGTCGCGC
>JAOSBM010000204.1:9649672-9664768 GCA_027568955.1 Erythroxylum tenue | reverse complement strand
ATGTATAAACAAGGTTTTTGCTTATTCTCGATTATTAAGTTGTTACCCACTGAGCCGTCGAGCTCACCCCCCATTTCTCCTCTACAGGTGACGAGCGAGAAACCGAGTTACCGCATCGGGATTGAGGCATTACTCCGATGCTTTTTGCTTTTGAAGTTACATTTGAGAAAACAAGGTTTTAGATAGCATTTTGGGAAAATGGTGTACTTTGTAATTTCTCCGTTAACACTTTCAATGCATTCGGGCTAAAATGCCCTCTAAAGCTTTGTAATGACTTTTGATTTTCATGTAAATGCAAGAGTGACAGGTTTTAATGTAATTTGTGTAATTTGCATATGTTTCATAATCATGTAATATTGTATGGTATGAATAGAAGTTGCTTTATAGTTTGAAAATGATTAGAATGCAAGGAGTGTGTTGCTGCCATTGGAGTTGATACTTTGGGATATTTGGATTGGTTGGTGTGTTGGGAGATTGAAGGTTGTGTAGATTGTGGTTTTTGTGCAGGTATATGGAGTTTGGATGAGAAAATTTAAGTTTAGCTAGTTAATTTTTAAAGGAGGTGCTGTCAAATTTTTGCAAAATTTGACAAAAACTTCGCTTAGGTTTTAGACCCTCTTAGAGCTTGAATTGGATTGGGAGGTCTTCTTGAAGGTTGTAGCATATGTTTAGAGCTTTCCAATGGTATATAATTTGTCATTTTTAGACTTAGGATGAAAGAGTTATAGGGTGTGGAAGTTTTCAGCTACTGTTGATGTGCCATTTTATGGCAGTAACTTTGGAAGAATATTTCACCCTTTTAGAGCCTTCATTGATTTTTGTTTCCTTCATAAAAGATGTAGATTGTCTTTTTATCTTTCCATTGATGTATAATATGCAATGTTCGGAGTTAGGAGTAAGAAGTTATGAAGTTGAGAAGTTTACAGTTACTGTTCACGTGTACTGTTCATATGGTCATTATAGGTAGTAGCTTTGAGCAAGTTTTTACCCCTTTTAATGATAAAATTGATTTTTGCTCCCTTCATGAAATTTGTAAAGTACCTTTTTATCTTTCCATTGAGGTAAAATGTGACATTTTTCGACTATTGTATCAAAAGTTATGATTTTTCAAACTTTTGGTCTTGTTTAGGATAATTTCCAATTGGGCAGAATATTGAAGCCACTCTTGACCCCCCTTAAAAGCTGAATTAGGTTTTAAATCCTCTTAGAAGTTGTAGAGTTTTCTTTCAGCTTTCTTTTGACACCAAGTTTGAAAAATTTAGAGTTCTAGGTAAAAAGTTATGTATTTTCAAATTTCTGTATTTTAAAACAATAAAGCTCACTCTTCCGCTTATAACTCTTTCATTTGACCTCTGTTTGACTTGGTTTTTGAAGCATTGGTTTTCTAAACAAACTTTCTACCCCTTTTATGCAAATTTAAAATTTTAGGATTGAGTTGAGAATTACGGTTTTAATCAAAGAGAGTCAACTGTGTAGAGATGCTGAATATACTTTCGTAATTGGACAATTTCTCGATATATAGAGAATCCGATTGAGGAGATTTTTGACTTAGGAATTGAAATTAATTGCGGGCCCTAAGTAGATCATTTTCATGGAGGAAGAGTAGGATAAATTTGTCAAGATCCGTTCGTGAGTAAGTGAACCTAGTTTGTTTTGAGTTTCTTCTGTGGTGAGGAATCCCTCCCTCGTGGGTTGCGCGTCCAGGTGTCACGTAGGACGTCGAACACGTGTCTCACCAGGGTGGGGTTCCAACATCTACCCCTCCTTATAAGCTTTTGACTTCAACAATTCAAGTAAACTTCCCAAATTGCCCTCATTCATTTTTATTCATTTAATACACTAACTACCCACTACACTCTAATAACTTAAATGAAATTCTCCAATTAGACTTCTAATTCCATCAATTAAAGCAATTTATCCTCAAACCAATAACAAGCTAATTAAACTCTAACTCAAAGAAATTTAGCAAACTAAACCTCAAAATAAAATTTAAACAAGCTATTTAATAAGAAAAAAGGAATCGGGACCCAACATTAAAACTTAGCAAACCCAGTATAAGTGTAATATAAGAATCATCATACATGTAATGTGTATGTGCTTTAATTCTTTCAATGGTGTATTATTGAAAAGGAATATGATCATAAAGCATATTAAATACGAATGGGCATGATAAACATTTTCAAATTATAATTGTGAGCATAAGGGAATGAATTTGTATCTTATGAATTGTTGCTCTTTAATGTGACTCTGAAACGTAATTATGGTGTTCTGATGATTAGTTTTAACCTGCTAAGTCTTAGTTGTATGTAAATAGGCATGCCTAGAAAGATTTGCAGCTTCTGTTCTGAGACATTACGATATCCTCTCTTTTAGAGAACTTAAGTCTCTTCTGTTTCAAAGGCTATTGCCTCTTTTGTAGATACCAATTCTAGGTATCTTCTGTTCTGTTTATGATACCCACGTCTGAAGAAATTAACAAACAATTCTGTATATGTTTAAATATTTGTTATGTTCTGATGCAAACTTATATTTGGAATAATCTCTAAATATCATATTCAAATACTATTATGTGATGCTTCATGACTTTTATTTTATAATGTATTTTCCATCACTCAATTGTTATGAATCATTAACATGTGGTTGTTAGGTGACTATTGTGAGTAGTTGCTATCTTGCATCATTATTCCCTATTAAGCTATATGCCTAACATAGTGATTTTTCCTTCGTGGTCATTATAAACAGGGTTAAGGTTGGGACAACCGCAATGGCTAAAGAAGGACGTGTAACCTTTTGTAAGATCTTATATCTAAACATTGTATTTATAAATTCAAATGTGGCTTTTATTCATCCAATATCCATTTTCCTTATCAATAAAATCCTAAATACTAGCATTCGCATTTTATTTATTTCTCTATTTCCTCTTCCACTGACATCCATTTGCAGAAGTTCTTCTCAGAATTTAGCAATGTAGTGATTTATCATCTCATCCTACACAGCTTTCAAACGCATGGGAAAGACTGGCAATCACCAACTTCAAGAATAATGCTTTTAACAGATTCACCAAATGATTCTTGGTTGGGACCAAATCTTCGGTAGTATAGTACACATACAATATAGTTGCATGACCAGTATATATAATACGGGACTTATCTGTGTATTTCTATCAAACCCAAAAACAGGAGAAACTTAAGTCACAACCGGTATGATGAAGCTGCAGACAATATCCATGCACTGAGATTCTTCAACAGCTCTTTGATCGAGTTTCACGGCAGACCTAGAATCTGAAAATACGCCAATATTAAGGCTATCTATGGAACGACTGTTATTGTGGTCGTCACTATGAGCACTTCCTATCACGAGCTATGTCCTGCAAACTATAAGGTTCACATTCCACGCCTCCTTATTTCAGTGGAGGAAATATCCATGCGGAATCTTTCAGCTGGTATTGAGACAAACATCTCTTTTAGAATCTCTGGAATGTCGAAGTCTTCAAGAACCTGCACAATGACCAAACCAACCACACTGAAAAGGGTTCCAAAATGAAGGTAATGTACGCAGAAATCATGAGGGTGTTTTCACAAGGCTCCAGTATGATTATGAAGGACACCTTGAAAACGCCATCCACATTACGACCAGCAACAAGGAAAGTGCATCCTGTTCTTTTGCATCTATTAAGTATCTCTATCATCTTCTTATAATCCCCGTCATAATATTTTGGCTGAAAAAGCAGTAGAATTAGTAGTCAAAAACTGGAAAACATCAATAAAACACACGGAGTAAGGTCACATTTTAATCCCTAAACAGTCAAGGGAATCTACATGTCATGCCACATCATATCTTCTATCTAAGGTGTTATCACCAAGTCCTTACTCATTATAAAAGTGAAAGCCTGGCTCAGTAACACTTGAAAGCACGAGGTCACATGTAACCCGTGAAAGCAAGAGCTAAGCCCTTATATGATAAGGGCACTTTGGGCCACTATTTATGGACAAAGATTAGCAAAAACTGTAAAGAAAGAAGACAAAATAATATTGTTAATTAGGATAGGATCACGTTGCAAATTTAGAGGCTATTTGATTCTGACTTTTGTTTTTAATTTCCTGATCTCATTTTCAAATTCCATACAAAAAACTTGTTTGGTTGAATTTCTTTAGTTAAACGTCTATGATAATAAATTGAAAGATTTCAAATGGAAAAATGGAAAGATTATCTTTTTAACCATAGCTTGCACTTATAAGTTATAACCATGACGAAAAACATAACAACGGCTGTAACGAGTAAAGATCTATTTTATGTATTATGGGGCAGCTTACTGGATTCTATCACTGAAAATGACATGGTACCAAAACAAACATAGGAAATAACATAGCATTGTCCGATTCATGAGGATAGAACAAAAACTTTTCCCTATCCTCTATCCTGGATTAAAAGTATCTAAAATGGCATTCTCATAACTTATGAAAATCATAACTAGTTTAAGTTTTTTGTTTTCATATTTTTATCATAATCTCATTTTATTATTAACTAAGTAAATATTATTTAATCAGATTGCTAATAAAAATTATGAATAATATAATCCAATAATTCAATTTATTTTAGTTTATTTTTATATTAATTTAAATTTTAAATAAAAATATTTTAAATTTTATAATTATTTTAGTAATATATTTTCAAATTTAATATATCCTCAAAATACAAATTTTAAAATTAAAAATTATTTATTTAAATATTTAATTCTACATAATCTAATATTTAATAAAGAAATATTTGTTTACATATGAAATCTTAAAATTTTCTATTTATTTAAAAAAATGTTTTCATCACTAAAAGTTATATAAGATTTAAAATAAAATTAATTACTGAATTAATTCATATAATTAATTTATCTTTAACTTAATAATTTATTAGTTTCAGTAGTAAAAGTGTAGCTATAATGCTATTAACAATCAAACAAATTTTTGTTTATGTTTTAATAAAATAGAAATCAAAATCAGAAAACGAAAAATAAAAAACAAAAAACTGCAACCAAACGGCCTTATCAAACATTCTTTTGCTGCACAAATAAAAAATCCACTTCTTCCTAGAGACAAGTATCACGTACAGTTACTGTTAGAAAATGTTATCAACCATAATATGTTCTTGGCAAGGGTAAGGGATCTTTAGTAAAACGACATATGATTCTTTAATTCATGGGTTCCACATTCAAAGACGATGAGTTATTGCAATAACCAAAAACCACAGCAGGTAAGACAAACAAATGGGCAAGTATGTGTTGCTTAAATCCATTGGTGCTGTAGTAGTTAAAGTAAGTTCCTATCAGACAAATTCAGTCTTCCATGACAAAAAGTCACTCACATTTATAAGCCTCGCTACTGTGTCTGCACCAATAACAAAGGCACTGCCTGGGAAGAGTTCAGCTTTCTTATAGAAATATGGCTGATTGGAAATAATTACCGTCTTTCCTGCAATTCAAAAGGATAACTGATCATGATTATACTAAGTAGTAGCTCCCAAAATTTCCTCCACTTTTACAGGAGAGATAACTTGAAAATTAACATGATCAATAGAACTTTTGCCTGGTTTAGACCATGAAATATGCATCATTTCCAGCTCATACAGGAGTTGAATGTCATATCCATTTTATGATGCCAGCTTTCTCACAGAATATCTCATTAGCAGCTAGGCAATGCACATAATAATTCTTTAGACATCCTTAGCTTTAATTATCTGGACTGTAATTATAGACTATAGAAGGCTGTTAGCTTTAATTATCTGGACTGTTATTATAGATTAAAGAAGGCTGCTTCCCACCAGAAGTAATGTTTGTAGGTTATATGATAATTGTCTCCTCCACATTATTGTCATATTGATATAGCTTTGTCTAAATCTATATTATTAATATAATATACTTTTCAACATAATATAAAATAAATCTAAAATATAGCAGATTATCAAATAAGATTGATAATTATATAACTACTTGATTCAAGCGGAACTCCGCACCCGCAGATCTCAACTCAAACCACCCAGAAATGATCAGATTGCCACTGTAATCCTTCCACACCTAATTAGTCACATAACCATATATAGATGCAGAAACATCGATATCATGGAAAATTAAAAAGCAGGATATTTAAGATGAGACAGACCAACTTTTTCAAATTGTTTGACACGATCTTTGATTTCTGATAATGAAAGTGGAGGTTTGTCAGCATTGACAGCAGATAATTCAAAGCATGGATAGCCACTGCCGCAGACACTGCGTCACAAAAATGTGTAAAAAATACAAGTTACTGTAAGTTCACCATCATTTGCAAGGACTGCACATTTCAACAAGAATACTTAAAAGATCTAAGGAATGAAATACTGACTATAAAAGATGGTCAGAACATATTCAACATCGAGCCGTAAAGCTTGAATCAAAGTAAGAAATATGCATTTCCTGAAACACACAATTTTTCAGGAAAAATTCACATACCTGACAGCAACTTCCAAGAGCTTGAGGTGACCATCATGCAATGGATTAAAAGCACCAGAAAGTATTATTTTTCTCTCTTCATTAGAAGTCTTGGCATCTGAAAGCAAATATAAAAAAATGAAAAATTGTAGAAACTCACTGGGATCTACTCAACCACTAGAATTGACCATACCACTTGGAAATGGATAAATCTTAAAGCATATCTCCCCATTTAGAAGTTGTTCTAACTGTTGCTCTTCATTGAACTGCTTCTCATATTCATCTTGCGTATCTGTTTCACTTAAATCAGATACAGAACTAACTGGTACTTTGCATGCATTTGCAATGGCCTGTATCATAACCCAGAAAAAGGGAAATTCATACAAAATAAAATAAGATGGAAAACAAGCAAAACTAGAGAGATATAAGAGAAAATGCTGCAAACCCAGCAGTGAAGGATGAAAATATTGCAACCCAGCAGAGCAAACTCACAGAAAGAAAATTGAAAAAATAAAAACTGCATTAGTTCATGGCCGTCAACAAGCCTTTTGTCAAGTTCCCAAACTACTATGTGATCTTGAAATTTCTAGTACTTTTTTCAGAACAAATATAGAAGGAAACATGCTGCTCCCAAGAAATCACATACATCTAAACAATTTACATTTCTGTAGTTATTTTTTTCTTCTAATTCCAGACCTTCAATAAGATATGGCTTGAAAGAGTATCTTCCTGCTCCCGAGTTCGCAAACCCTAAAACAAATAATACAAATAGTTGAATGCTGCAACAAAATATGTTAAAAATCTGTTTGAAGAATTATATAATTATCTCAATACCTTAGACAAGGTAACAGTTGATACCCAAAGTCGGTTTGACGTTCGTGTTGACAAGTGAAATCTATATATTGCAGTGAGAACAAGGAGTTAAGCACATTTATGCATATCCTAATGAGTTATACTATAAAGATATCTGGTACAGAACAACTGAAAGCAAACCCGGAGTAAGACAATGGACAAGATTACAGGCGCATATGCCAATCAAAACAAAGCAAGATGAGGGTTTTTGATAAACCCCTTCACTGGGAGATTTAAATACAACATTTACGTATAGTTAACACTCCTTAACCTAATAAGTAAAAAGAAAAAGAAACAATAATTGTTGTTATCATCGTATTTTAGTACTTGACTGTCCAACTAAACATAGAGGCAGGAAAATATGATGAAATTCGAATGTCAATTTCAATCATGCATATCATAAAAAACTTGGTATGTGAAAGTCTGGACATTGATACAGAGAAAATCCCCAAGATGAAATGCAGAGTACCTATGATCCCCAAGTTTGGGACGCGAGCTTGCCAAAGAACCAGTAAAACCCACACCAAGTACTGGGACTCCTATTCCACAAAACAACCCTAAGAACCATTTTCCTACTCCTTAAAAGCCCGTATTCAATTTCTCAAAGCAGGTTCCTTTTACCAGGATTAGAGAGCTTAAGAGCTCGATTATAAGCCAATAAAGCCAATTCCTCCGCCGTCTGTTCGCTACAATAATTAGTAGGAACCTACAAAATCAACAAAAAATCACATAGAAGATCAGAACATTCCCATCTACGAAAACAAAAAATAAATAAATCAAGAACTGGAATTAATTAAAAAAAAGTGAAAAGAATAACCTTGTCGAGTAATTGGATCATGGACATTCTGGAGTAAGGTACAACAGATTCAAGGACAGTGTTGGTAGCTCCAGGCACGGACATCAACCATCCCAGAGCCTATAAAAAAGAGAAAAGGAAAGGGTCTTCAGTTAATCTACTTTAAGCATACATGATCATCGCCATCAGTGGCTGTTGCGGTTGAGAAGTGCTAACCTGAGAGGCGCCGCCTGAGAGGTAGAGGACCGCTTGGAGCGGCGTGGAGTGTACGGCTTCAACAAGAACTCGCACACATGCTTCCATCATTGCCGTTTCCTCCCTCTCCGTGCGTTATTTTGTCCAAATACAGGAGGAATCACCGGCTTGGATTGAATATGTCCAAATACAGGAGGATGCCTGATATGACGTGGCATCCAAAATACAAAAATAATAGTAAATGTTCAAGATTTTTAACGCCAATTGATTCATAAATTATTCAAATCATATCCACAGTCACAGGAAGTGGTGTGTGGGTTTCAGCAGCATAGAAGGGTTTGCCTTTAACCGCTTAGTTTGGGATATTTTCTCAAGACTTGAGTTAGCTTGGAATTTGGGATAGTAACGCGTTATCATTGAAGTGGACGCTCTAGAGATCATTAATATTCTCTCTTTCTCCTAAATTGTTTTGACTAAGAATAATCTTTTGGTGACAAATATCCGAAGTCTATTATATCAAATATGAGAGGTCCAAATTCAGCATGCCTTTCGTGAAAGAAATCAATGTGTCGATAGCTTGACGATTCTCGCAATCTTATTAAGTCCAAATCTACATATCCTACAGGAGCCTTTGATGGTCGTCTAGGAGCTGCTCTACAGAAATGCGCAAGAAGCGTTGTATCCTAAAACCTTGCGTTAATTTTTTGGTTTATTTCTTCCCTCATCGGTGTTTGCGGAACTCTGGGGAGTATTTACCGAGCTCTCACTTGTGTGGAACCTGAGTTTCTGCTGGATTGAACTGGAAGTAGATTCTATAACGATAAGTAATATTCTCTCCTCCTCATAAAACTGCTCAAGGGCTCTCAATTCCATTGTAATGGATATCCTCGAATTGTCATCAATATATGTATTGAGAGAGCAACAAATGTACTGACTGGCTTACTAATTATGCCAAATATTTTAATGTTGAAGTTATTTATTTAGATGCTGTACCTATTAGGTACCACAATATCCTATTTCAGAATATGTTGAGGATCTGCTTTTTCATACTTATTTTATTTTATTTTAAAAAAACATTCATCCGAAAGAATCAATCGCAAGTACCAGACCAAATATTTCATGACGATTTACCCTTTGTCAGATGAAAGATAATAAATTCATCTGGACCAAATATTTCAAAAAAGAATAATTTTGTAAACTATCATAAATAGAAAGATGTTTTTTAATTTTAAATAGCCTGAAAAGTAAATATAAGTCCAGTATACAATATTACAAGCATTAGTTGTCACATCTATCGATTGTACTGCAAACAGCAAGGTCATTCGACAACTGAAAATGTCGTCAGATTTTTCAGATGCTGAAAAGTGAAAAGATGTCTGGCCCTCGCCCCCGTGATGATCGGCGGTGATACTAAAAGCTAAAGCTTCTCCTTTTCTTAAAAACAAAAGAAAATTATGATTTTACCGCAAAATCTCAAAGATCTATTTTCTTAGATATTTAATTTATTCCCTTAAATAATTGAGTCTTGGTTGGTTGATAAAGCCTTTTAGTTGATGTGTTGAATCCACTTTATTAACGCATTTTTGCATGGAAAGGACAACTAGAAGCTGAAACTTTATGTTTAATTGACACTTTTATTTTTCCAAAAGAAAAAAAAGGTTGCTTCAATTCTAGCTAACCTCATTCCCACGGCAATGTTTTTCCAAACTTTAGTCTTTTAGTCGATTCTTGCATGTTCAAACTGGGGATGGTTTAAAAGAACAGAAAGGAAGAATTAGATAACAGGAAATTGTCTAACTTTGTATTTTCATAACATGGATTTCGTTGTTCTCCGTGGGATGAAATAAAAAGCATCCTTATTAATTTGAAAGTGTAGAAAATGAATATTCAATGGGGATGTTATTAAAGTATGAAAGCGAAGGGCTTTAGCTAAGGAGCTTTGATCCTAAAAAAAAAAAAAAGAAAGTAATTATTTTCTTTTTGACTAATCAAAGCGAAAGCGAAGCCACAATTGAAGGTAACTAAAAGGAAAGGAGATTTGATTCGGACATACAGCGGGTGGTAATGGTATTGCATCATTTTCTTTATTCCATCCCTCCCCCATACATCAGCATGCTTTTGTAGTTTTTATCAACTTCACGGGATTTTCAACATTTCTCTCATCTATTCTAATTAATTACGCTTTTCAAATGTTAATTTCTTTCTTTTAACTTCACTCACACTTTCTTTTTTTTTAAGTCAAACATATTATTCCTCACTGAAATTGAAAAGATATATTAAATATGTCCTCTTAAGTTGTCAAATTCTCTCATTCATTAAAGACAAAAATGAATGAGTTTATATATATATATATATATAAGTTTATCACCCATAGTTGTCCTGAATTGAGGTATAATACTACTCCTTCTTTAAAATAGAGATGTATGAAAACTTTAATACAATATTAAAATTAAACTCTCTTAATATTAAGTTTTTCTATAAATGTCTGTTATTCAGTCTTGTGTCTTATGCAGGTTCACATATTTTTATTTATGTGAAATTGATATGCTGAATGTCTATTGTTAGATGCAGGAGGGTTTTTATATAATAAAAAACTAGCTAATCAATATTTTAATATTTTGAATTGAAATATAATACTTATTATGGTAAAAATAAAGAGGAGTAGACAATGAATAGTGTTAGTAGTCATTAACTTTTTAATTATTATTAGCTAAAGAATATTAGGAAACAAATAATACAACTCTCTAAATGATCAACTAAATATCAATGACAAGAAAAAAAAACTCTTTAAGTTGTAGCAGCAAAATAATAGCTAAAAGTTTAAATTGGGGCTTAACCTTTTTGAGTTTGATCATTTTAGGACTTAAACTTGAAACCAGCTAAATGAAGAGCTAAAATTTTAAGAGTCTGCTCAATTTAAGACTTTTTTTAGATGAAATTAGGACATATTTATACGCACCATTACATGTAGGTCAATTAGTGTTTAGATGTCACGTTAATAGACCTATTTTATTGTCCAGGCTAGGTGGAATTTAAGAAAAAAATTAATTAATTTCGTTCAAATTTTGATTTAAATGAAAAACTCTTCAACCCTAAAATCAACGATTTTTATGAACACATGTTTCACCCTCTTTTTCTTTTCTTGGTTGTGCCTTTACTCCAATCCCTATACGCATCATTACTTAATGCATGTGCCTTCACTCTAATCTCGCCTGTGCCTTCTTAGTAGTGTAAGTGTGAGATCTCTCTTTTAGCGTTGGAAGTGAATGGGCGGTAAGGTTTTTGGATATCTGAAACATACATGTGCTGTGATTGAAGACCGAAGTAGGTAATGAGTCATGCTCCCTTCTAATTTTTGTATATAAATTTATGATGTTTTAATATTCACTTTATTCCTTTGCCCTAACAATGTTCCATTTACGTAAATTATTTTATCTTCTTTAAATGGATTTGATTATTGGATTGAATAGCGTGTAGACGATAATTGTTTTTCATGTACAATTCTGTTATACATTTGTATATAGGATATGATCAAGTTTTATCTTCCCTATGTACTTGACATTGTTCGTAGAATATGATTTGTGTCACTTGGTTTAGCCTCGTTGGTGGTTATCCATGTTTTATTATTCTCTGTGCGTTGGGTTCAAGATAAAGTATGACATTCATGAAAGAGATGCAAATTATTAGGAGCAAACAAATTCAGTTCTGTAGACATCATCTAGCTGTCAATGGGTGCACAATCAACATTACAGCATTGTGCTGTAATACTTGAGTATGAGCTCAAGTAGTAGTTCTTTAAGGTAATGAGGGTGATTAGAGGATTCAATTTTTTGTTTTCTTGGTTGTGATTTTGTGTTGGGTTGGAATTTTTTAATTTTTCAACTTTGGTTGTAGAGGGACACATTCTAAGCCTGATATAAGGTCATACAAACTGATTTCTTCAACTTACCCAGTTGAATGGGACTATGATGGAGAGGCTAAATATTGTTACTGTAACTTGGAAGCACCTAGATGGACTTCATGGACTAATGAAAATCCAGGAAGAAGGTTTTATGGATGTTGACTCTTTCCAGTAATTTTGGTACATTTTTATGTTGTTTAGCTAAATATGTTCATATATTTTATTAATGAATTGCTGCTTTTTCTTTGATGGTAGAGTGAAAATGTTTGTGGATTTCATGAATGACATGATCAAAGATTTTGTTCAAGAGCAAGACAGATTATTTTAGAGCTAAAAAATAGAGAGAAGATGCTATATTGTCAAAATAATCTATTGAAGGCAAAAGTGATAGAGTTAAGAGAGAATGCATTAGATGTTTTGCAAGCTGAAAGGATTGTAAAAAATTTGAAGTTGAAGAATGAGTTAGTTTCCATGACGACTAGTTATGAAACACATTCAACAAAGTGTTGAAAATGGTTTGCTTATTTAAGCTTGTGTTTAGTAGTTTTTCTTATGTTTGTTAGTCTAAATAATGAAGGCAAAAAAGGCAATAGTTGTACCTATAAGGCCTTACCTAGAAATAGTTTGATGTACTAGAACAATGTGTAAATGTTCTTCACCTAACCTAATGTTGGAAAGTGCAAAGTGTAAGATTTTTAACATCTGCTGTATTGCTAATTTGATGTTCTAGCCTAAACAGGTTTGATGTTTTATGTATTAGCCTAAATATGTTTGATGTACTAGCCTGAAGATGTTTGATGTTTTAACATTTAGTAAGGAAGATTAGTGACAAAATAAGATCTTTAATCAATGGAGATAGAGCATTCGTTAGCAGTCAAAAGGAGTTAAAAGAGGCAGTAATTGACTACTCTAAAAAATGTCATTCATATTTGACCTCCAATCCAATGATTAACATAACTCTTAAGTTGTTTTTATAAATCATCAAATTATTGATGAGGAGACAAAGATGTTTAATAGACCTATAATTCCAACTGAGGTTGTATTAACAATGTACATGTTGTACCATTCATGAACTTTAACGAAAATGAAAAAAACCTAAAAGAAATGCAATGCATACTGATTGGAAAATAATGAAAACTAACACTTTACTATAAAAAGCTGATCATCTCTTTCCATCCATAGACTTTAAGCTTTCCTTGAAAAATACAACACATTAAAGAGAATTTGACAACCAACCAAGCTTCCATCACCCTCGGTAACCCATTCATTAACTTCAACAAAAAGGAAAAAATGTACAAGAAATGCAATTCACATGTGCAGTAACAACTTCCTTCCTTTTTATTGATTTCTGTCCAAGGTTTAGTAGTCTCTGACTTCTCCTTCCAGGTTGTAGATAAAATGCAAATGTTTGTTAAGTTTTATGAATTAATTAATGTTAAGAAAGAATGCAAAAATTTAACACTTATATTTAGTATCTGCAACCCTGTGGTTTCATTTGTGTACAACCCCATCCCTTTCATTCGTTTCTTGATCTTCCTATTTGCTTCTTGTTGAAGAGAAGAGTATGTGACAAGCCTTTTTTTCTATAATTTTCGCTTGAGAATTTGGACTACATCTACCAACTGCCAACATCCTCAATCTAGTTCCATCATCTGCAACACCATAACTAGGCCCTCTTCTCCCTTTAGTTTGGTTCTTGGTGGTGGCCTTTGAAGATGTACATATATTTGTTATTTTTAAAGCACCTTCAGGTGTCGGGAGAACAACTAAGACTGTTGTATTTGCACTCCCACTTACATAAGCAGCACTTGAAGTGTTGGCAGTACCTGAAGCAGTTATGGCACTAGCAGATACAGACATGATAGTAGAAGCAGAGGCTTTTGCTCTTCTTTTACCTTTCTTTCCCCTTTCAGTGTTGGATGCAGATTTAGAGGCACTTATTGGGTTGTTAGTGTAAGTTTCAACCGTGGATATGTTTTCGGGGGTTGATTGTGAGTTTGTTATGTGTTGCTCCATATAGAAATCAGTTGACTGGTTTGGGTTCAGATTTTGAAACTAGATTGGAACCTGCCATTGATAACAGTGATAACAAAATTTGAAAAAAAAACCTAGAAGATTACCACTATTATAGAAAAGAATCTTAGTTGTACCATAAAAAGACAAAACAACTTAGAAATTACCTCTCGACCCTTTCGAGGATAGCCTCTTTTGTTGTGTCCTTCTATATGGTAGTGGCTACATGTAATGATCATGCCCCTCTTAAACACGTGGTCAACATTTTGCTTTTTGTTTACTTTTGTATTCTTTTGAGGCTCATTAATGCCTTTCTTCCTAGTTGTTTTGGGCTTACCAGCCCTTGTTTGAATTCTGATGGCCTAATAGTTTCTTCATTGCTAATGGGTCAGCCCTTCATACCAGGCATCAATTGAATTGTCTTCTTATATATTTTGACATATTCAGTCTTCCATAACCATCTAGAAGTGTACTCTTCAATATTAACCCTACTATCTCTAATAGCACATATGACATGTGCACAAGGAATATCAGAGAGGGTATATCTCCTACAAGAACATGTTTTGTTCTGAAGCCTCACCAAATATCTGTTCTGGCCATAATCAATCTCATACCCTCCTCCATTATAATGCACTGAACAATGTTGAGCAATCATAACACTCTTCTCAAATGCTTCCCATATTATTGGCCCTAAATTACCCTTCCACTTGGAAGCCTCTTTCCTTTTTCTCACGATTCTTTTCATCAATTATCTTCTAAGATGCTTAAATAACCCTAAAACTGACATTTTCCTTGCATCAACTAGTGTTAGCCCCGAAATTTTTTATTATGCTAATTAAACATGATTAAGTTAATTAAGCATAATTAACCTAATTAAGCATG
>JAOSBM010000204.1:9569408-9580557 GCA_027568955.1 Erythroxylum tenue | reverse complement strand
AAAAACCAAGGGACTTATAGCTAGAACCTCCAAGATTATTCTAGAATCAAGCTTAATTTATTTTATTAATTTTAACACAGAGAATGGTGATTGCTTACAGGTTGCAAATAATTGGCAAGTGCTAGCTTTTCCTTATCCATAAGATTCGGATAGGTAGGATGCAATGCAAGTACTGACTAAATAACCTATAGGTTTGATGTTCTCAAGTGGATAGCAGAGATAGTGGAGTCTTGTACAAATTTCAAGAGTTTAAGCTCCTGCTTGATACATTTCAACTTTTGGACCCAACGATATTACAATACCTACACAACTAAAATCCACACCCTTCCTGCACGCATCTGGAAAGCCAATATCATATACAAGATAGTTGTTAAATTTGAAGGGAAAATGAGAAAAATTTTCTAAAACAAGCTTTCGACTATAATTGGAGAATGATTTGAGAATAAAGGTCTTTGAAATTAACAAAACTATTTGGAAAGGCAGTCAGCCAAGCATCATTCACCATCGCACGATCGAGTTTTTTTCTCTTATATGCCAAGATGAGGATTGTTTTTTGGATCAAGTAAATGTATTTCCAATGAATTTCAAATCAGTAACACCTATGTTATGAGCACATTTCTTGAAATCCTTTGGTTGGTTTTTAAGATTACAATGGCCTTGAGCTTCCAAGGGGAAGAGGATAAAATTAAAATCATCACAGATCATCCATGGTAGAGTAATACAACTACTGAAGGTTCGGATATTGCTCCAAAACTTCTTCTATGAAATGAGTAGCTACTCGCATAGATAAAATAGATGTTTATATCAGCATTTGCCTACAGAAAAGTTAGATGGAGATGCATAGCTTGTTCAGTGGAGTCCAACAAGTTAACTTTAAGTTCATCCTTGTTATAACAAAGTATGATTCTACCAAAAGCATGATGTTGATGATTAGAAAGTATACACTACTAGGGACCAAGAAGATGTAAGTTGCATAGGTTCTGTAGTTTTATTTTGGTTTCAAGAAGAGTAATTAACTAAGGTTTTTCATGTAAAACAAAGTCCTTTAGAGCCAAAAGCTTAGAGGGGTTATTTATGCCATATATATTCCATCTTATGATTGACATTAAAGGGCTGAACTTGTGGGGCTTTTATTTTTCCCTATTTTGAACATCTTCTCTCCATGATGTGGAAGGTCTGTCCATTCACAGCTGCTTTGGTACAAGGATCTTCTACTTGAATGTTAGCAGCTGATGGGGTCAAAAAGGTATCGTATTTGTATGGAGAAAACGGGGTAGCACTAGGAGTGCCAAAAATCCCATCAATTATGCTTGAATCTTATGGTATGTCCCTAATATCATGCTCCTGAATGTCACAGCTATTTGGCAAAAGTTTTGTGGTACCATCTGTGGTTGTTTCGGAGTATCAGAAGAGATTTGTTGACTAGTTGTTAACATAGTCATATTATAAGTTGAGGACGATTCAAGAACGATGTCCTGTGGTGTATTTTGCGTCATTACATTTTTTCCCTACTCCACTCGAGCTGCAAGTGGGATGGAGGCCAAGGGAGGGATAGTCGATTATTGTTCAGATTCTTCAAGTCCCATCAGCTTTTGATAACTACCAGTAGCGAATTTCTTCCCTGTAACTTTCCATACTTTCCCATGCAATTTGGAAGGTGGTCTCATTGGTAAGATATGGCAATGGTGTCTTTCCATAATTTATAGTCTTCTACCAACCTTATTACAGGAATCTCATTCTTTAGATAGCTCAATGCTGACACAAAGCCGAGCGTACCCAACTCTTCTCTTCATTGCAGTATGTTCATCCATACATAATGGTTTACCAACATAACTAGCCAATGAACTTAACCCCTGGGTGGTCCAATATTCCAAGGAAACATTGTGGAAATTAATCCAGGTAGGAAAATGTTGAAACCTGATAGTATCATAAGCTAGGTTGCCACACTTGTAAAAAGATGGGTTGGTTCCCAAGATTCCATGGACCATCTTCAAGGATTCTTTGAGCCTCAGAAACAGATGAGAGAATGAAGAGAATGAGGTTATCCTCAATGAGTAAAACGTCAGTTAAACCTTATGATTTCCATGTTTTAGTGCCCATCGGTGTATGAGAGGGAAGGCTGGCCATTTGTGAAAGAAAAACCAATAAGAGTTCATTCCCAGCTCTTAGCTCCCTCTTGGAGAGTTGAAATGTCAGGACACACCATAAGCTTATCATATAAATCTTGAGGTGGAGTGAAGGTAATGGTCAAGGATGGTTTATCCCCAACCACCTGCTTCTGAAGTAAATCACACGTTAGTAAAGACTTAATATTCAATATACAAAACGCAAAAGAAGGGGGGTTGAATTGGATAATCGTATCACGACGTATTGCAATTCGCTTCTAAGTACTTGTACAAAACAATAAGAGTAACAGTTAAGAGTTGAGAGTTAGAAACGACACAGCAAATTTATATTAGTACACCCCAAACCGTGGGCTACGTCCAGTCCTCAGAATCCTTTCTGAGATTTCACTATACTTCTCAAAAGTACAAGTATTCTTTTCTCCGAGCCTCTTCAGGTCTCTTACAACAAGTATTCTTTTCTCACTTAGCCTCTTCAGGCTATCAGCTTCTCTTCTTTCTTGAAAGTTGTTTCGAGCTTTGTTACAGACAATAGTAGCTCTCAATGTATTGCACAATAAATACAATGTTTCTAGCTTTAAAATTTCTAACGCTTTCAAAAATTACTAACTTCTGTAGTCTTCGACTTCGACTAGTATTTATAGCCTTCATCTTTAACCGCTTCTTGATAACTGCTTCTTTCTTCTTGTTTCTTGATCTTTGAAGAAACAATTTTTCAGTTAAGTTCTGTAACTAACTCCAACTGATTAACCGTCCGATGCAGTATCGGGTCTTCCGTCTAATGTTTTCTTCTTTCGTCTAATGTTTGCTTCTGTCTGACGTTTCTTCTGTCTGATGTTTACTTTCGTCTGATGTTTTCTTTCGTCTGATGTTCGCTTCCGTCTAATGTTTTCTTCCGTCTGATGTTTGCTTCCGTTTGATGTTTTTTTCCATATGATGTTTTCTTCTGTCTGATGTTTTCTTCCGTCTAACGTTTCCTTTCTTCTGATGATTGATTCCGTCTAATGTTTTCTTTCGTCTTATGTTCGCTTCCGTCTAATGTTTTTTCCGTCTGACGTTTGCTTCCATCTAATGTTTTCTTACATTTGATGTTTTCTTCCGTCTGATGTTTTCTTTTTTCTGACGTTTCGTTTCATCTGATGTTTGCTTCCGTCTAATGTTTTCTTCCGTCTGACTAAAGTAGTTCAACAATTTCTATCATTATCATTATTTGATTTTTATCAAAATTATTATATGTAAAGTCATTTTGACTTAACAATCTCCCCTTTTTTTATGATAACAAATAATCATAATTTTAGAAAGATATCTAAATATCATTATCACGAAGATATACAATTTGAAAAAAATTGCAAATCTATACTATCTTCTGTTCTATCTTCTTTCTTTTCTTCCTCTCCTCTTTTATCCCCCTATCTTTCTTATCTGTTCTTCTTTCTCCCGCTATTTGTTATTAATCAAAAATCAGGACTGAAGATGCTTCATCATTGCAAAGAACATTTGCTGCATCTCAGTGCGAAGTGACTTAAATCCTTCTTCCATAAACACTCCTAACCGAGCTACATCTTCTTGTACGTCACCCACTGAGTCATGTTAATCATCAATCTTTTCATGTAGTTCTACAATTTCTTTAGCATCATAACTCTTCGGTGATTCTGCTTCCAAACCAATAGTAGCATCAACTCGTTCTGAAGGTACTACTTCTGGTTTGATGATTGTGATTGTAGGAGGGTTGAAAGATAAATTCCTTTCTGGGATATCAAGATCATCAGGTTGAGTTAGCCTTGGCACTTGTTTTCCAAAGAGGTGTAGTACATCTCTAATTGAGGTTATAGAGCTCAAAGGTCGAAGGTGCATAATATGGGGCACAAGAGTCTCTATACTGAAATTAATTCCCCCAATTCTAATCGATCTGTACGACCCTTCTGTTATCTTGCCCACTACCTGAGAAGTTCCATTCGTGATAGAGCGACCACAATGGCTTCCTGATGCCTTTGAAATATAGTGGGAAACATAGGTTCCTTGCTGTTGGGCTGAAAAACATGCCTCATCTATGTTTCTCACTTCTTCTACTATTTGCTCTTCTGTCATATCATCTATGATCCCTTCAGGATACATGTTCTTCTTCCCCTTGTCTTCATTGCGGACAATGTGAGGTCGTGGTTGAATGTCAAGAACAATCTTAATCACAGTTCTTTTTGTGAGAGGTTGAATAGTGTACCTCTGCTTTGTCATCTGTGTTGGGTATGGTTGTAGTCTCTCATTGCATAGAACACCATACAACCATTTCTCTCCATCATTCAACAGATGTACAGAGCGACTGTTCACCACAATTGGTTCAAATTGTTTCTTGACTGACCTTTTTAGGGGTTCTCTAATGATGATAGAGTTGCTACTCCAAACATGTTCAACTTCTTTAATGATCTTCATTTTCAGATCTTCCTTTCTCATAGGTTGAGAAGGATTAGCCTGTGCTGGACTGTATTCAACTCTCTTTTTCTTTTGCTGAACAGCAATTGGAGTGCTTTTTCCTTGACTAGTTTTCTCCTTTGTGCTTTCTTCAACCGGTCTTGGAGGAGTTTTCTGCTGGAGTTGCGATTTTCTCTTCGTCTCAAAATCCAACTTCCTCTTCCTCTCTATTTCTGTCGGTAATTTTGCAGGTTCCTCTTGCAAAATTGAAACTAGAGACCTTGTTGCCTGAGGTGCTTCCTTTCCAGAGTCTTCACTGAGAATCAACCCTTTATCTCTTTTCTCCTCTTATTGACGTAGGTTTCGTATTCTGGGTGATCTCTTTGCTTGCATGGGTTTCTCCGAGAAAAGTATATCCCCCTTTCTCTTCAAGGATACCTGTGACTTGGGCTGACGCACCTGGCTTTCTTTTTGAGAAGTCGTCTTATCCTTCAATGAATCTTCTGACGACTTCTTCAATCCTTCTGTAATCATCCTTACAGTAGATTGAGATTTGGATTTCTTTGTGGGAGTTTCCTTCGTACTGAAGCTTCATTTCATAGTACACTCCCCCTCAATTCTTGCTTTTGTTACAGATTCTGTATCATCTTTATCTAGAGTCTTTAAGCCCATTTTGCTGATTGTAGTAGCATTAATAGTGCTCTTGATTTCTGTCTTCAATTTGTTTCCCCATTCTAGAGCAATTCCAGAATCTCTGAAGATTCTTGTCAGCATCATTCCATAATGTAGGGCATTTATGTCTTTCTTCGACTTCATGTAGTTTAGGATCAGATATGGAAGATCTATTGGTCGATGATTGAGAGATGAAATAGACATTGTTTATTTATCGTCGATACGAAATTCCTTGATCCTACCCTCTGTAAAACACAGTGGAAAAGTAGTAAGTGTAGAACCCTTGCCTTTGGTACAAGGCTTGATGCCTTCCTCTCCATTGGGTCTCTACATCCATATAGTTGTTGACTAATTTGAGCCTTCTCGACACTGGCCTAATTCATCCATTTTGATTTCTGAGCAATCTTCACTCCAACGTATGGACACTCAGTGGCCTTCTCGATTGACTCCAAGGTTACGATAACTAACACTCTATCTACCTCTGCTACAAGAGTATCTCCCACTATCGCCATATTCTTCCAGAATTCAAATACTTCATTTGGGTAGACTGTCTTATGAATCTGAAAGAAGTTCTTCCATCTAGCAACTTCAATCTCCGGTTCGACGTCCATCTAATCTTTCTTCAAGGACTCAAAATCAACATGTCTTTCATAGGTCATTGGTGACTCCATTGTTATCTGAAATTAATAAGAAACTAAACGCACAACAATATTTCTTAAGAAAATGATGTTAGCAATCGAATTTTGAGAGAGTGAGCAGAGAAAAACTTGATATCAAAACAGAGTAAGGAAGTAATTTGTTGAGAGTGCTTTCGATAATCGATGTCATGCTATTTCAAGAGTGTTCTAGAGTAGGTGGTATTCTCAAGTCTTAGAGAAACTTTCCCTCCAAAACTCCCATGACAAGAGTTACCGTCTGCAACTTACAGTTACTGTTACCTTGAACTTTTATCTTCTTTTCTAAAAAATCATTTGGGTCAAGACGTATCAGACGGTTGATCATTCAACATCACCATATTCAGGTTTTGTCTAATTTCTTTGAATCTTTCTTCACTCAATGGCTTGGTGAAAATGTCTGCCCATTGGTAATTTGTCTCAACAAACTATAAACTTACCATCTTCGTCTGTACGTAATCTTGTAGGAAATGATGTCGAACTTCAATATGCTTGACTCTCGAATGTTGTATAGGGTTCTTCGACAGGTTGATGGCACTTGTGTTGTCATAGTAGATTGGGATTTCATCTTCTTGTACTGAGTAGTCTTCTAGCTGGTACTTAAGCCACAACGTCTGTGAGCAGCAACTTGCGGCTGACATATACTCGGCTTCTGCAGTTGATAGAGCGATTGTGCTTTGCCTCTTGCTCGACCAGGAAACTAGGTTGTGGCCAAGGAAGTGACATCCTCAACTCGAACTCTTTCTATCAATCCTATATCCGGCATAGTCCACATCACAGTAGCCAATTAACCTGAAATCTTTACCTTTCTCATACATTAAGCAAAGATCAGTAGTACCTGATAGATATCTCAAAATTCTTTTAACGACAATGTAATGAGACTCTCTAGGATCTGCCTAAAATCTTGCACACAAGCAAACACTAAACAGAATGTCAGGTCTGCTTGTTGTAAGGTAAAGTAAAGAACCAATAATCCCTCTATATAGGATTTGATCAACTTTCTTGCCAGTTTCATCCTAAGACAAAAGGTTTGAAGAATGCATCAGAGTTGACATTGGTTTTACTTTCTCCATATCATATTTAATCAACAGTTCCTTAATGTACTTCTGTTGATGGATAAAAATATTTTCTTCGTTTTGCTTAACTTGCAACCCAAGAAATAATTTTAGCTCACCTATCATGCTCATCTCAAACTCTTTTTTCATCAACTTCTCAAAACTAGCACATAACTTCTTAGTCGTTGCACCAAAGATAATATCATTAACATAAACTTGAACTAAGATGAAATCATTCTTAATGCACTTTCTAAATAATGTCCTATCTACCTAACCTCGACTGAAACCATTCTCAATCAGAAAAGAGCTTGTTTCAATCCATACAAGCTTTATGAAGTCTATAGACATGGTCTGGTTTCTTAACATCCTCGAAACCAGGAGATTGCTTCACATAAACTTCTTCATCTATAAAGCCATTCAGAAATGCACTCTTCACATCCATTTGAAATAGCTTTATGTCGCGATAGATAACATATGCAAGCAAGATCCTAATAGCTTCTAGTCTTGCTACAGGAACATAAGTCTCATTGTAGTCTATTCCTTCTTGCTGATTATAGCCTTGTGCTACTAATCTTACTTTGTTGCGACTCACTCTTCCTAATTCGTCTAGCTTATTCTTAAAAACCCATCTAGTTCCTATGATGGAATTTTTAGAGGGTCTGGGAACTAACGACCAAACCTTATTCCTAGTAAACTGATTCAGCTCCTCCTGCATATCTAAAATCTAAGCTTCATCTTGAAGGGCTTCATCAATTTTCTTAGGCTCTATTTCATAAACAAACACTATGTTGGCTTCTCTTCTGAATTTGGACCTAGTTCATACACCTTCTGAGGTCTCTCTTATAATCAACTCTTTTGGATGAGAACTCTTATATCTCCAATATCTTCTCAACTTAAGAGTCTCAGGAATATCTTCAACTTTGTCTACATGAGTATCTGATGGTGGAGCTTCTTCACTATCAACCAAAGGTACTGATAGGGTTTCATTATCAGTGTCATCTTTCTTGCTTGGTTGAGAGCTATCATCAAACTTGACATGTATAGTCTCCTCAACAGTCTTAAAAGAAAGATTGTAAACCCTATAGGCTTTCGAAGATAATGAATAGCCTAGAAAAATTCCCGAATAAGTATTAGAGTCGAATTTATCCAGAATTTCCTTTGTATTCAATATAGAGCACTTAAAACCGAATGGATGGAAGTAGGATATATTAGGTTTCCTTCCATTCCATAACTCTTATGGAGTTTTCTTTAACAGAGGTCGCAGAAGTATTCTATTTTGAATATAACAAGTCGTATTCACAGCTTCTGCCCAAAAGTACTTAGGAAGATCCATCTCACATACCATAGTCCTTGCAATTTTCTAAATCGTCCTGTTCTTTCTTTCAACAACTCCATTTTGTTATGGAGTTCTAGGAGCAGAGAAATTATGGAAACTCCATTCTCCTCACAAAATATTCTAAACTTCTCATTTTCGAACTCACCACCATGATCACTCCTAATACTAGCTATAGACATTCCTTTTTTCATTCTGTAACTTTTTGGAAAGGACTTTAAAACACTTATAAGACTCATCTTTATGTGATAAAAATAATATCCAATAAAACCTGGTGAAATCATCAATAATAACAAGACCATACTTCTTTCCGCCAAGACTTAATGTCCTAGTTGGATCAAATAAATCCATATGTAACAACTCTAGAGGTCTAGAAGAGGTTACAATATTTTTAGAAGAAAACGTTTTTTTAACTTGTTTTCCTTTATGACAACTTTCACAAAAGAAATCTTTGCTAAAACTTATTTTTGGTAAACCCCTTACCAAATCATGTTTAATTAACTTTGAAACATGTTTAAAGCTAACATGACCTAGCTTTTTATGCCAGATCAGTTTTTCTTCTTCAGTTGATATAAAACAAGAAATGTTTTGATTTTGAAAATCTTCTAAATTGATTTTGTAAAGGTTGTTTCGTCTTTTGGCAGAAAAGAATATAGACCCATCCTTGTTTTTGACTTCATAAAAATTTTGATTGAAAGAAACTTCAAAACCAGAATCACATAATTAACTAACACTAATCAAATTGTATTTCAAACCATCAACTAGCAGTACATTATCAATACATGCAAAGGAATCTTTACCAATTTTACCCATTCCAATAATTTTGCCCTGCTAGTTGTCTCAAAAAGTTACCAATCCTCCCTTCTTATACTGAAGATCTAGGAACATAGACCTTCTTCCCGTCATGTGTCGTGAGCATCCACTGTCTAAGTACCAATAGTGCTGGCAACTTCTTCCAAGGAAGGATATATGTAGGAGATATTATTTGTTTCTTAGGTACCCAGATTTTCTTGGGTCCTTCAGGGTTAGTTCTAGAATATTTCATAGAATGATGATGATGATGATGATGATGATGATGATGATGCATCTGATGAAATTTCTGATGATAACGTTGTTGATGAAATTTCTTTTTATGAGGAACCAAATTCTTTTTCTGCTGAATATGGTTTTTAGCAAACCCTAATCCAGTTTTATCACTAGGGTGTCTATATTTCCCTTACATGTCATTCATTTTTCTAGTACTTTCTCTTTAATAGTTTATACTATTTCAAAATTGCATGAGAATCTTCTAACAGTTCTGTGTTACATCTTACAATTCACTAAATTTTGAGGTTACCTCCTCATCACTATCTTCTTCAGCTACTAGGAAAATATTTGCTTGTTCCGATGCTTCTGAGTCTGTATCTAATTTGGATAAATCCAGATCTTCCCAGGTTGCCATCAGGCTTTTCTTGCCTTCTTTACTCTTCTTTGGCTTTCTTTTGAGCAATGGACATTCGGACTTATAATGTCCCGACTTATTGCATTCGTAGCATATGATGGATGTCTTCTCATTCTTTCCTTCATCTTTCCTATTCTTCTTGAAGGAGAACTTTTTATTTCCTTTTGCCTTCTTCTTCCATATGCGTCTGATCTTCCTTAAGATAAAGGATAGTTCATCATCGTCTTTGCTCGAATCTTGATCTGATTCATTGGAGTCTTCACTCTTGATTTCTTCGATCTTCAAAGCCTTTGACGATGAACTCCTCTTCCTTTGATTCTTATGATTCTTCTGTCTAGCCTTCAATGCTATGGATTTATCCCGTCTGGGCTTATCTTTTGCATCAAGTTCAGCTTCATGTATCTTCAGGGATCCAAGCAATTCATCAAGCTTCAACACACTCAATTCCTTGGCTTCTTCTACAGCTGTGACTTTCGGTCTCCATCTCTTCGGTAGACTTCTTAGGATCTTTTGAACGTGATCTTGATTGTCGTAAGTTTTGCCGAGAGCTTTAAGTCCATTGATGATAGTTTGAAATCTTCTGAACATTTGGTCGATATATTCTTCATCCTTCATCTTGAACAATTCATACTGGTGTACAAGAATACTTATCTTGGATTCCTTGACTTGATTGGTGCCTTCATGTGCGATGGATGGTGTATCCCACATTTCTTTCGTAGTGTCACATCCGTGAACTTTGTCGTACTCACTTCTGCTTAGGGTACAACTTAAAAAGAACTTGGCCTTTGAATTCAGTTGGAATCTCGCTTTTTGATCTGTAGACCATCTGATTCGTGGAATAGCATTTCCTTCTTCATCTATCGGCATATACGGTCCATTCTCTATTATTTCCCAAAGGCCGATATGAGTAGATTCAATAAAGAGCCGCATCCTATCTTTCCAGTAATGGTAGTCTTCTCCATTGAATGCAGGAGGTCTAGTGACGAAGGTGCCTTCAGCTATATATATGTGTGACTCTGCCATGGATCTTTATCCACACATTGTTACGGTGGTTCTTGGACACCGAGCTCTGATACCAATTGAAGTAAATCACACGTTAGTAAATACTTAATATTCAATATACAAAACGCACAAGAAGGGAGGTTGAATTGTGTATCCTTTTAAAAAATCAATCCCCTTTTTGAAAGCTTCTTTTTTAAAAAAAACTTGCTTTTTCAGAACTATTGGATAATCGTATCACGAAGTATTGCAATTCACTTCTAAGTACTTGCACAAAACAATAAGAGTAACAGTTAAGAGTTGAGAGTTAGAAATGATACATCAGATTTATACTGGTTCATCCCAAACCGTGGGGTACGTCCAGTCCTTAGAATCCTTTCTGAGATTTCACTATACTTCTCAAAAGTACAAGTATTCTTTTCTCCAAGCCTCTTCAGGTCTCTTAC
>JAOSBM010000204.1:9488934-9501973 GCA_027568955.1 Erythroxylum tenue | reverse complement strand
TCGGATGGAGAGAAAAGAAAGAAGTGAGTTAGGGTTTTGATTTTTCTTGGATTTTAAGATGGATTTTGATGTTTGTTTGAGAGGGAAAAAGGAAGAGGAGCATGAGAGCTTCCATTCAAGCCAAGAAACACTTCATTTGGTGAAGGATTAAGGGTTTTCGGTCATTGATGAAGGAGATTAAGAAAAGCAAGAGGAGCATGAGGAAATGCTTTATGAACAAGTATAAGCAAGGATATAAGATAGGTACCATGTTTATATTCTGAATTTTAAGCTATATATATGTTTTCGAAAAATCAAGAATATGACATGTTTTCAAAGAAAAATAAAAAATCAAGAAAGAAAATATTTTCGAATTTTATTGTTTCCGAATGATTTTTGAAAAATTATTCCAAAGGTTAAATTCATTGTTTTAAATGATTTGATAAATTGATAAAATTTCTGAAATTTATTATTTTATGAATGAATTGATAAATTATGAAAATCGTTGCATCCCTTGTTTGTGAATGATTGCGCATTGTTTTTACTATGTGAAATTGTGACATTATGAATGAATTTGTGTTTGATGATGACATGATTATAAGAAATTGATTTTTGAAAGATGCCTCCGGGCAGTTTGATTTCAAGTATGAATTATGTGTTATGTGGGTTTGGTTAGGTCCCATAAGTATGAGTCAAGTGCACTTGTCTCCTTTTTATAGGCTTCGCCCGCCTGCCCGCTAGTAGCATTGGAGCTCTGATTTCGGACTCCCATAAGTTCATGGCTACACTGGACCGCTATGCGGGAAAGTGTAATATGTTCTGTTCACGGCTGCACAGGACCGCTATGCGGGAATGTGCAGTACGTTCCGTTTTGGACCGATCCAAACCATTTCGTTGTGATATGTGTTCTTTTGATTTTGTTTATATTTGTGATGTATGTATAATGTGATGCATTCATGTTTTTAAAATTGTTCATGATTTGTGGAACATTTGAGAATTTGAAGAAAAGAGAAATTGAGGTTTGTAACCGTGAAATTTTGAAAAGTTTAAAGGTTTGAGAAATAAGTTTTTGAACAATTTGCTACTGTGAAATGTTTATAAATGGAAAATATTTTGAGAAATGATTTTTGTTTATTTTTCAATTTATAAACCTGTTATCCACGAGCTGTAAAGCTCACCCCCCATTTCATCCCCATCTTCAGGTATCGAGCAGGAGATCGGATGAAGGAAAGCCAAGATATTTGTTCGATTTTGCTTATTTTGTGTTTTGAACAGTTAGACTTTTGGTATTGATCTGTATATGTCTTGGAATGTCATTAAGATTTTTTGTAAGCATTAATTCATAATGTGTATGAATAATGGTTTGTGTATTGAATTTAGTAACAAAATTTGTGTATGATTATGGGATTTAAATTTTGATATGAAGGAATATGAAGAAGCAAATATTTTGAGTTTGAGTGTGAATGATTTCAATCGGATATTGAAGTCACTTTGAATAAAGATGCATAAGAATGAAATTTTTTTTTACCCCGATTCAGCTTGGTTTAGTCTTAATGTTTCCAACGCGACGTTTTCTAAAGTTCATGTGTTCGGATGTCGAAATCTTTGAAAATCCGTTCTTTGTTATTCGTTTTTCTTTGGGCCCTTCGTTTTCGCTCCGTCTGATATGTATTTCGCTTTTGTCTCCGGTTACCTTTCGTTTGTATTCCGTTCTTCTGGTTAGGGTCCGGTTCCGAAATCAGGTCCCAATATGTCCCCATTTCCAACAACTTGACATTGAGGAGATGGTCAATTATTATTATTTTTGGTTGGTAAAATTGATTTGGGTTATAAGTATGCGTTCTAGAATTGGGCTATATGTGTTGGTGGGTGGAGTGGAATTGGATTGGTAATTTTGGTGAGGAAATGAGTTATTAGGTGGGTTGTTGGGTCCATTAGATTGTCCAACCTATGGATGGTCTTAAGTGGATCTATGGGCATTAGGGTTCTTATAGTGGTGATGTTGTCAATGTCTAGAGAAGCTACACCCTTATGAGAGTTTTTGCTACCCTTGCTGCCAGAGTAAGAAGTAAAAAGGGCTATCTCTGATGTATGAGTGATACCAAGTAGCCTCTATTTGTGAATGATAAGGCGAGTTTTGAGATTAAAGAATGTAATGAGGGAGTCTTGATGTTCAACTGTTGTGACAAAGGTGTTAAGATATTTTCCTTAGTGGACAAAAATTAATTACGTTTTATCAGTTTTTAAATAACTTATCGGTTAAGTTATTTGAACCGGATAAAGATAATAAAGTAACTTAATAAAGGATTTAGGTTAATGAGCCGAAGTCTAGGAGAAAAATAAATCTCTATCAGTGTGGACCGGACCTATATTAGGCCTGCGATGGGAAGCCTGATAAAGCAATATAAAGAGGTTAAGGTCTCCTATAGTTGCTCATGTCATTTGTAAACGTAAAATTATTCTGACCCATTCAGAGGTTCATGTTTTGAGAAAACTATAGAAAGAAATTAACTACGTCCCAGTGAGTAGATCTTGTAAAGGTTTTGGTGGATTCGTGCTCGTTTTGACTTTGAAAAGCTCCTCCAAAAGTTATGAAATCGAAATCAAAGAAAGTCTAAATCTTCTCCACATGTTGATGTTGGTCAATCTAGTGTTGGTAAAGGTCCTGTGGACATAAAAAATATGAGGTGTTTCTTCTGTAAAAAGAAGGGACATAAAAAGCAGGATTACGAAAGGTATAAGTCCTAGAAGGAAAGACAGAAACTATCTGGTAACTCCTTAGCTTATCAATTTATGAATCTAATTTTTCTATAGCCATATCCAGCTCTTGGTGGCTAAGATAGTGGAGCATCTAATCATGTTGCCTCCACGATGCATGGATTCATATCCAGGAGAAAGCTAACTAAAGAGGAGGAGAAACTGATGGTTGGCAACAATGAAGAAGTGAATGTAATATTTGTAGGGAATATATGTATGAACCTTGCAACAAGATTCATTTTGGTTTTACATGACACATTTTATATTTGATCTTTGTACTAATTTTGGACAAAGAAGATTAAAGTTTTGTAATTAATGCTGCTGTTGTACAATTGTTGTTTAATACAAAATATATTGGTACAACTTTCTTGTCATATAGTTTATGTAGAATGTTTCTTAACCCAAATAAGATATATGCTTCTTCATATCTTGCTGAATAGGTCATGCAAAATAGAGCCCTGATAAAGGAAAAGTCATAAATGTTATGGTATAAAAGTTTAAGCCACATTTCCAGATATATAGTTGAGAGATTGATAAAGGAAAACATTTTCCAAACTTTAGATTTTGATGATCTGAAAATATGTGTTAACTACTGCAGGGGTAGGTTGATTAAAATTCGAAAAATCCATCAAGATTGTCAAATCTGACCATGAAGGAGAGTATTATGGCAAACATGGCGTTTTAGGACAAGAAATGGTCTATTTATCAGATATATAGAATCAGTTAGAATAGTGACACACTTCACTATGTTGGGCAGTCCTGAGCAAAATGGTGCGGTCGAAAGGTGTAATCGTACCATAAAGGACATGATAAAGTCCATGCATAACAAGAATAACCTACCTTAATATCTGGAAAGGGTGAAAACCTAACCTTACAAACATTCGTGTATGGGACTGCCTTATTAAGGTACGATTGTATAATTGTTATGAAAGCAAATTGCAAGCTCATTCTACTCGTTGCTATCTAGTTGGATATCCCAATCACTTTAAAGTTAACAGATTTTATTGTAAAAAAGGAGGGGGCCAGAATAGTGGAATCATAGACAACTAAGTTTCTGGAATATGATATCTATGATGAGGTTGAGCCCTCTCACCCTTCAGATGACAGCTGGACAGATACTTTAGTTATTTCATAACTGCTACTCATAAAGTCAAGTCCTATGGATCAAGGTCTTAGTACCATACCTGTGTAGGAACAGGAACCCATATCTGTACAAACAGAGGTTCTTGAGATATAAGAACCAATGCAGTTGCAAAGATCCACTAGAGTGAGATGACCTGCTATCCCATCTGATTACATAATCTATTTGGGTGAACAAGACTATGATATTGGACATATTTTGGATCTAGTTACTTTTACAGAAGTTGTTTCTGGACCCATGTTGATTTGTGGTGGGATGCAATAAAGGATGAGCTGTAATCCATGAAGTATAACAAGGTATGAGAGCTGGTTGATTTGCCTCAACATTACAAACTCATCACTTGTAAATGGCTATTTAAAACCAAGAAGGGCACTCAAGGTAAAGTTGAGCGGTTTAAAGCCCGGTTGGTTATTAGAAGGTTCACTCAGAGAGAAAAAGTTGACTTTAATGTTACTTCTCTCTCATTTCCTTGAAGGATGCATTTAGAGTCATTATGGCAATAGTAACTGATTATGACATGATGAAAGTTAAAACTGCTTTCCTGAATGGTGATCTTTTATGAAGAGGTCTATATGGAGCAACCTGAAAGATTTCAAGATCAAGAAGTGACTGATAAGGTTTGCAAATTGAGAAAATTGATTTACAGTTTGAAATAAGCTTCCAAACAATGGTACCTTAAGTTTGATGAGATCCTCACCCCGTTTAGCTTCGTAGAAAAAAAAGTTGAAAGATACTTGTACTACAAGGTTAGGGGGAGAAAAGTCATATTCCTATTGTTGTATGTGGATGATCTATTGCTCGCATCAAATGACTTGACCATGTTGCATGAGGTTAAGCAACTTTTGATCAAGCATTTTGACAGGAAGGATTTTGGTGAAGCATCTTTTGTCCTAGGTATAAAAATTTACTGGGACAGATATCAACACTCATTAGCCTTCTCACAGAGTGCATACATTAAGCAAGTGTTACAAAGGTTTAAATGGATAACTGTAAACCTATTGTAGCACATATGTCTTACAGTAAGAGATTATCTTTGGCACAGTTTCCAAAGATTGAAGTAGAGAGAGAGGCTATAAGGAATGTTCCATATTTTAGTGCAGTTTGTAGCCTAATGTATGACCAGGTGTGCACTAGGCTGGACATTGCATTTGTTGTTGGACTGCTTGGTCGATATTTAGCTAACCCAGGGATAGACCACTAGAATGAAATTAAGCAAGTGTTGAGATACTTATAGGGAAGAAAGGCTTATATGTTGACAAACAGAAGGGTCAACCATCTAAACCTCATAGGGTATACTGATTCAGATTTTGCTATGTGTTCAGATGATAGCAAGTCCACTTCAGGTTACATTTTTATGTTAAAAAATGGTGCAGTATCGTGGAAGAGTGTTAAACAGGCACTGATGACTTCCTTGACTAAGCATGCAGAGTTTGTAGCATGTTATGAGGCTACTTCACAGGCAGTTTGACTTAAAAACTTGATTTCTGAGTTGTTTGTAGTTGATTCAGTTGGTAAACTCATTCGGTTATATTGTGATAATCTTACTACTATGTTTTTCAGTAACAACAATAAGAATATCATTGGGTCTAAGCATTTGAAGGTCAAATACTTGACCATAAAGGAGTTAATATAGGAAGTTGACATTGAGGAGGAGCATTTAAGGATTGAGAAAATGTTAGCTAATCCTTTAACTAAAGGACTTCGCATATATATGTTTGAAAGCCATGCATACAGTATGGGTGTATTGAAGTCCTTAGACATTGTTAGTTAGGGATCGTTATGTTTGCTCCTTGTATGTTTATTCATTTTGATGGATTATGATAATATGATTATTCATAAGGATGATCATCTTTTATTATCCTCAGTAATACGTATTATCATACATAGTCATAATTTATGTGATAGTCTTAAGGTTTGTGTCGATCTTAAGCATTTTAAAGGAATGAGGCATATATATAGATTGACCTTGAGCGTATGTCATTAGGACATATACAGTTTAATATGTATATCTATGGATTTTGACATGAAATAGGGGGATATAAGTTTTTTAATCTCATAAAGGTTCTCGAATGCAGTTTAACATTTAGTAAGAGAACATAAAGGTTTTCTCTTATGCAGTTTAGCATTCGGTGAGAGAAAACAAGATTTCTCTGATGCAGTTTTGCATATGCAGTTTACTATAAAGTTTAGAGAAATAAAGATCTACAAATAGAAAGATGATACATGTGTGGTTATATTAGACCCGTGTCACACATGACACATGTGTTTGATATCTTTTGGTATGGAAAGCCTTACGGGACAGAATGATGGACTTTTATTATCTTTGGATCAAATGTTTTTGATTTTTAAACCTAGTCGACCATACAGTAGCATAACTTAACCACATTTTGAACTATTTTTAAATTTGAGGCAATAATGCAATTGATTATTGTCCAAGGGGGAGAATGTTAGATATTTTCCCATTTGGTGGACAATAATTAATTGTATTTTATCAGTAAAGATAATAAAGTGACCCAATAAAGGATCTACATTAATGAGCATCAGGAGGAAAATGAATCCTGATCAGTATAGACAGGACTTATATCGGGCCTGTGATGGGGAGCCCGGTATGGAAGCTATATAAAGAGTTTAAGGTCTCTTGTAGTTGCTCATGTTATTCGCGAACCTAAAGTTACTTTGACCCAATCAGAGGTTTATGTTTTGAGAAAAAATGTAGAAAAATGTTAACTACATCTTGGTAAGTAGATCTCGTGAAGGTGCAGGTGGATTAGCACTCTTTTCATCCTCGAAAAGCTCATTTGAAGTTATGGAACTGAAATTAGATATTTTTGCATTTCTTTGTTATTTCCCTTTCACGTTTGATCCGGGACACGTAACTAAGGCTCATGTTACATGTTACAAAAGGATTCATATTCAATAGGGAGCCCATTCGAGGTGAATAAAATGAAGTCATCATCAGAGATGTGATTGCCGATAGCTGCAAGTCTTCAGCGGTGGATGAGACAAGGTTTAAGAAGTCTGTGATGGTTGATGCACCTTTTTTGAGGGTATGGAGCTTGCAACATAAAAAGGATTATTGAGAAGATGACTGCTAGAGAAAGTGACATTCAAGCATCAACCACAACGCACGAGTGCTGACACATCCGAGAGCAAGACGAGTGATTGAGCTAGAAAGAGAAGCAGTAAACGAGAAGATCAAACTTTTTCAATTTGATGTGTTCTAGAGAAGAAGTGTTGATTGTTGAATATTTTGTTGGTGATGAAAGTATCCCGTCGATGTATCCAAGTAGATAAGAGGCAGGGAGGACCGCTTGAATTTGGTTTCTTTAAACTAGGTAATTCGTAGTATCCAAAAGTGTAGTAAAAAAATTGGTTAATTAATTAAAAGGTAGAATAGGAGTAGTTTGTTATGCTATTTTGGTGTGATTTAGAAGTTGGAATTGAGCTGATACTAATGTTTGAAGGATAAGTTGGAGGTAAACTTATGCTGATATGAATGTTTTGCTATTGGTGTCTAGTGGTGGGGGAAAAAAAAGATGCATATCTGATACCATTTTGAAATAAAGGAGAGTTATATTGTATTTTTTTATGATTTCAATAATAAAAGTTGATCTCTCACCCTACATGAACAAGTTCTCTCACAAAGTTTCAGTATTGAAAGCAAAGTTTATATCACAGTCAATAATCACTTAAACTAATCCTAAAACTAATCAAACAAGGATGAGACTATAACACTATTTGCCCTCATTATATATGTTTTTCCTCACTTTTGTACATTACGGTTGCACTCTCTACAAAATATACTTATTTTCTCATTTATATCAAGAAATAAGTTTTTCTGCACAGCGAACCCTTATATGGTCTTATAAGTGACAATGTATCTTTAACATCATCTCACTCATAATTGTACACGGTTATTAAGAGTTACACGATCTCCATGCATAGTCGTGTGTTTTTACATAGGCTTGTATATGACCATGAATGTCTTTGATCTTCACTCGTTCCTTCATATGTTTACAAAACCTTACACAGTTGATCCACGCGGGAAAGTAGCCCTCCACACGATTGTGTATCTCTCTAGAAAAGATTTTTCCTTCTTCTCTTCACTTGTTCGTCATTCTCACGAAACATAAAAGAGTCTATGATCATTGAAAAACTCAAAATAGGCTTAGACACTCAACACTATGCGCATTTCTCTTCTTATCCATTCATGCTCAACAGTTCTTATTCCTGATTTACATACAGTTGGAAATATTGTTACTAGAGATGATATGCCAAAACAAGTATTTGTCTAAGAAGTCCTTCCTATTATTTAATATTTTAATTTTCAAGTCAATTTTTTTCATTATATTACTTCTAATGGTTTTCCCAGTGCCGTGTGTTTTGAGGGAAGAGTAAGAAAATGGCTTAGGAAGAAGGGACGATAAAGATTTAGTTGTTGAACTACTTTTTTGATTATATAAGAACTAATATCTTTCTTGAAAATAGCTAGAAAATGAAACTATAAATAGTGTGGACTATAACTTGTATTTTAAGGTTGTAATCGAGTTTTAGAAAGCAAACTATTATATATGTGAAGTTGACATAATTACTACCTCTCAAGAAGTTTCAAATAATATATTTCTCCCAGTTGTAACAATTTTGAGGAAGATAACTATTTTTGAATGTCAACCTTATGGATGTTTATATTTTGGATCCTGAGAATAAGTATTGAGTCTTTTGATTGTTATCCTCAACTTATGATAAACCATCATGTTCTTCCCTGTCACTTGAACATGTTGACAAATAATTATAAGAAGAGCATCAAGAAATAAGCTTGCTGGACAATCTCAAATATTACTACTGGGAATGTATCTCATATACAGGTTAGTTTACTATTGTTTCAAAAAGATTAGCAGTGGAGCTTTGTTGTCTTTCATTATGTTCCTAAATAGTTCTAGTGTATATATGATATCATAACCAATTTAATTAGTTTGTCAATGTTTGGACTGTGGTTTCCAATATTACACAGGCTATAATGGATGCTACTATTATTGCTCCCTTTTGTCCAATTGCTTCAAAATGCTAAATTTGAAATCAAGAAAGTGGTTGTTTGGGCAATTTCAAATTCAACATCTGCAGCATATCAAATATATTGCCCTTTCCATAAATATACTATAGAATCTTGATATTATGATCATGATACAGGTACTCTTGATCCATGCGTTTGTTTAAAAGATATAGTTTTAGCATGTCATGCTCCAATATTTTTGTAATCTAAGCGTGACATATTATAATTTGTAATTTGATTATTTATTTATTTTTATCTATAAGAATTGTTAAAGTTGTCATTTATATCTTGTATACGAACAAATGATGATCCTTTATATTCTTTTTGCTGATATAATTTAATGATATTTATATAATTTTACTTTAAACGTAGAAAATACTATATAGCTATGAAGATAAAAATGCAACCAAAAATTATTAGCTATTTTTATTTATGTATTCAATCATTTGGGGCCAAATTTTTCCCTACAAACATTCAATTTTAAGCTACATTTTTACAATGTTTTAGCTATGAAAAATTTTCATAGCTAATACTTTTTGTCTATAATTTCTGAAAATGTTGCCTATAATTTTAAGCTACGGGGAATTGGCAATGAATTGTGTGATGAAATAAAAAAAACATCACAATAACTATAGGTGACGTTTTTGAAACATTTAGCTAAGTTTTTTTTTTTGCAATCAATACTTTACTTTGTTGTAATGAAACTTGACTAATCACGCACTAATCATAGTTAATGCCCACCATCATATAGTCAGTGTCATGCTATAACAATTTGTCATTGTATTCAAGTGACAATCTAAGCCCCCGACACCCTACAACGCACTAACCACCTATTAGAAATACCATGTTCCTTAACATGTCATTCATTTTATGTATCCTTACTCCCCCAAAATAGAGAATGAGGCCATGTTCATGTTAAAAATATAATTTGAACTTTAGAGTTTCTAGAGTTCTCTTGTAAAATATCTTTTTATTCTAGAATTACAATGTATAGCTAGAATTTATTTCTAGAGCACTAGATTTTTCTAAAGAGCATTTAATAAGTTAGTAAGGTAGAAAGTTGTTGGGAATTCAAGTAGTAGTTCTAAAGTAATCCTAAGCTCCTCGCTATAAATATCTCTTGTACCAAGCCTTTTATGCAAGCCAAAAATTTGATTGAAACATTCTCCTCTCTAATTCACTCTTCCACCTTCCAACAAAATGGTATCAGAGCTCGGTTAGTTTAGAAAAAATTTAGAGTGTGTGTAAAAAAATAGAGTGGGTAAGTTATGAGAAAAAGAGTAGGAAATAACCAATTTTGATATAGTTTCATTCTAATATCCTCGTCTTACAAACGATAACTATGAGAATTGATGTCTTCAAATGAAAGCCTTGCTAGGTTTACATGATCCATGGAAGATAGTAGAGAAGGGCTATGAGAAGCTACAAGATGAAGGAGCTTTGTCTCAAAATGCAAGAAATGAATTGGTGAAGACAAGGAAGAAGGATCAACAAGCCATCACCACCATCCACCAATGTTTGGATGATTCATTCTTTGCAAAGGTGGCTGATGTAACTACCTCAAAAAAAGCCAAGGAGATCTTACAAAAGTCTTTCCAAGGAGTAGAGAAGCTAAGGAAAGTAAGGCTTCAATCTTTAAGAATCAATTTTGAAGCAATGAAGATGAAGGAATCCGAATGAATTTTGAATTATTGCTCGAGGGTAAAGACGATAACAAATCAACTGAAAAGATCTAAAGAGGTGGTGGAGGATGTTCTTGTGATGGAGAAGATCCTTCAAACTCTTACTCCATAATTCAACTCTGTGGTGTGCTCTATTGAAGAATCGAAAAATTTGGAGATCACTATTGAGCAACTAAAGGGATCCTTGCAAGCCCATTAAGATAAGATTAATAGAAGACAAGGATAAGTATTAGAGCAAGATCTCAAAGCCAAAACCTATTTGAAAGAAAATAGAGGAGAAATTCAACGAGGTTGTGGACGAGGAAGAGGACGAGGTCATAGACTTGGCCAATGTGGAAGACGAAGAGGTATCTAAGACAAATTCAATGATGGGTTAAGAGATTTCAATCAAGTAGAGGTCGTGGAAGTGGAAGAGGTAGAGGACGAGGCCGTAATTTGAAGATAAATGAAATGAGGTATGAAAAATCCAACATTGAGTGCTATAATTGTCACAAGTTTGGTTGCTATTCTTAGGAGTGCCATAGTTCCTTGAATAATGGTGAGGCATGTTGGACCCCGAACTTTTCGTGAAAGATTAGAACTATTGAATGAGAAATTTTGGTGATTAGTCACGAGTTAAGAATAAATGAATGAAGAATTTGTGAACAAGAAATAATAGACAAGAGTAAAGTAGGGAATGATAAAAATGGATAGATTCATGATTTGCTAAGGTGTTTTCGGTTGATAAGAGTTTTGTGAAATAGAAAGAATTAAGGTGAAAGTGATAAGTGAAATGAAAGCAAAAGTGAGGTTGAATTTGTGTGGTACCTTGATGAAAAATGTGTATTTATGTGTATGTTTCGTTGTTAGTGTTCATGATTAGTCATGGATTATGATTTTCTTATGGAGGGCATTGATCTGAAATGAAGATGAGAATGAAGAGTAAATGAAGTAGAAAAGATGATCTTGGTATGAGTTGTGTAAGGAAAGATTTTGAAATAAAGAGTTGATCTGGAAAATGTGCACTAAATATGCTTCAGTCTTTTAGCCACAACAATTTATCTAGGTGTTGAAACGAGATGATTCTTGATTTGGATTAAACTAGAGATATGTGGCTACATTTCGTATGAAGACGTTGGGTTTCAATTCTATCTCTAAGAATCTCAAAAGTTGTCATGAAGTTAAGAATTGGGTGCAGTATGTTGGTATAGGAATGGAAAATTCATCTCTAGATTTTAGGGGAAATTTTGGGATTGATATAAATCGATTTCAACAAAGTTTCCTTATGGAAAGTTGTAGTGCTTTTATCTTTCCAACGGTATATAGTATGAAAATTTTGGATATCAGAGTCAAAAGTTATGATTCTTATAAGTGGAGATGTTCTGGAGCAAAAATGAGACGATAGAAAATAAGATGGAAGAAAATGAGACGATAGAAATGAGACGATAGAAAATGAGACGGAAGAAAATGAGACGATAGAAATGAGACGATAGAAAATGAGACGGAAGAAAAGTGAAAGGAAGAAAAGTGAAAGATAGAAGGTGAAAGAAAGAAAAGTGAACGGTAGAAAGTGAAAGGAAGAAAAGTGAACGATAGAAAGTGAAAGGAAGAAAAGTGAACGATAGAAAAGCAAACGGAAGAAAGTAGACGATAGAAAAGCAGACGGAAGAAAGAAGACGAAAGAAAGTAGATGATAGAAAAGCAGAAATGTATGGAGAGAGATTGAGTGAAAAGAGTGAGACAGGTACAGTGAGTGTGTTCTTAAAGGATATGAACTGGTGTTATCTCACTGAACATACTTCAGTATTTTGATGTTTTCTGGATCAGTAGAAGTCCAAATGAGATGATTTCTGATTTTTGATAAACTAGAGACCTGGAGCTACAAATGGTATGAAGAACTTGGAATCTAATTCAGTCTCTAAGATGTTTCAAATTTAGATGGAATCTGTGTATAGTATACTGTTTGGACAAGGGCAGTCCAAAAATGTTTGAAGTATATCTTTGAAACCATTGAAACAAATGAAATGATTTCGGTGGCATTAGAAACTTAAGACTGGGGGATATGTTCCGGAAGAAAGTTTTATGTTAGAATGTTCAAGGATAATTTTGGCAAGACACTTAAGTTTAAAAGAACATAAGCTTATAAGGAAGGATAAAATGGCCTTTTTGCACTCATTAAAGGCATAATTGGAAGAAAAAGTATTGTCTTGCTTATAAATAAAGGGGAAAAAGTGAGCGGGAAGACTCAAGAAGAAGAGAAATGTGTGGAGGAGAAAAGAGATAAGAGAGAGAAAACATGAAAAAAATGAAAGAGAGAAAGAAGAGAAGCTAGGGTTTCATTTGTGTTAGCTCTCAAGAAAGATTTTGAGGTTGCTCAAGAAGAGAAAAGGTAGAGGAAGAGAAGAGCTTCCCTTTGAGCTAAGGATCCCTTCATTTGGTGAAGAATGAAGG
>JAOSBM010000204.1:9286254-9300920 GCA_027568955.1 Erythroxylum tenue | reverse complement strand
TATAAGACTCCTTATAAATCTCTATTTGTGAGCTTAGGAGATCTTGCATCATCTCATGAGCAACAATTGTTGTAATAGTTAATAGCATTCTCCTATTAACTTCAGCTTTCTATGTAAAACCTAGTCTGAAAAAAATGGTAGAATTCAAAAATGCCCTAGTTGTAACTAACGGAGAGTAAAGCTATCTTTCCCATCTCTCATTAATGACTGCAAGATTAAGTTGTGTACAAAGAAGACTTATTTTTCAGATTAACTTTGATTGTTTCCTTCGCTCTTTCCATAGCATCATCAAAAACCCATTGTTGTCTTTTTTTATCACTAACAACCAATCGAAGCACCATTACCAAAGGCTCACAAACTTGGGTGACAAATTAGCATTGGGGTCAAAATTCAGTATCTTCAAGTATAATTCTAGAGAATGCCAATCCAATATTAGACCTAACATGCTGAGATGCAACTTACTTATCACTTGTAAACATTAATCTCAACTCTTTCTTCATCATAATAAAACACTAAAGTGATAAGAAATTTATTGCAAATCATGTAATAATAGGATGACACAAATTCCTACCATTTGTAAAAAAATTTATCATTAAATTCAAGACCTATGCACGATTGTATATGAACTTGGTCACATTTTTTGTTTTTTTCCCATTCTCATCAATAATGGGAAAATACTTAGCATCTTCTATATTTTCCTCAATGCAATGTGCAGCACAAAGAGTCCAAAAAAAAAGAATTATACTTGCTTTGTAATCTTCTTCCAACCGCTTTATATACAGGATCATTGTCAGTGATGAGCTGAACAATATTTTCTAGTCTTACTTTATTCATAACTTCATCGAATATTTCAAATAAATTATCAGTATTCCTAACAAGGCCAGATGCATCAATAGACCTCAAAAACATTAGGCCTTTTGTGGAATAAACCGAAAAATTAATAATAGGTTTATGTCTCCTATTTGTCCAACCATCACACATGATTGAACACCCATAAGTAGCCCAATCTATTTTTCTTTCTTTCAAATAATTTTTAATTTTATAAATAGAGTTACTCAAAAGTTTACCTCTGTAGTCATCAATAGAAGGATCTTTCTCTCCCAGACTGTAAGAGGCTATAACATCTACTATAGGTTGATAATAATAAGATTGGGAAGTATTGAAACTTATACCTGAATAATACCATCGTTTAGGCATTGCTATATCTACATTGTGAGCCGCTTCTCTTGATTGCATAATACTACGAATTGAAAGTTGAGCTTTATGAGTTGTTTATGATGTAAAAAAATTCAACCCTTGTTTTATTCTTTTCTAAGATCAGGTCCGATGCAACATTCACTTATTGCTAGGAAGAAATACTAACACTTTCAATATTTCCACTATTATCCTGAACAGCAGCAAAAGAACTTTCACTACCAATTTCATAGTTCAATCCCTCCCTTCTATCTTTCCCGTACTGATACTCTTCAAGCAAAGTTTTCATTTTTTTTCACTTCACATCACTCACTTTTTTACAAGGTTTCATATCTCCTTTAACCCCAGCTAAATACTTCTTTAATCTGGTGATTTTTCTACCTTTCAAATGCTTGTTATAAAACAAATACATAGTATGGTTTTTCATACCATTACCAGGGACCAATACAGCATGAGCCCAAGCTGAATCATTATATCTTCCTAAAGTGGTTGAATTATTAAAAGTATTTGAACTTCCTTCCATTTATCTATAAAAATAAATGAAGACAAATATCAAAATTAACTTAATAACTTCACATCAAAATAAAGAACACATAATTTCATAATCAACTACTATCACAAATTATGTATTATTTAACTCAAAAGTCCAAACTAACACATTACACAGCACACATATACTTCTTATATAATATAATTCATTTTGTATGATTTTATTTATATATATATATATATTCTTATATAATATAACTCATTTTGTATGATTACATCGTACACAATTCTATTTAATCCAATACAATTCAACATAAGTCAAAAACCAATAATTCAATTATTCAACATGCATAATAACACAATACACATATACATCTCATATAATATAACTCATTTTGTATGATTACATCATTCAACTATAAACTAAAGACATACACTCACAACTATAATATATTCAACTTCAACCATAACTCACAACTATAAGTTTACAACTTACTTTATGTAATCTCATAATTCAACTATAAACTAATATAATTTGTTTACTTATACAATTCAATTTGTAATGCTTATAATTATTTTGTTTTTTAAACTAATTTTAATCAACATTGTTACTAAAATCTTAATTCCTAACTTTAATTTAACAATCTTTCATTCATCAATTTTAATTAACATTCTTTGTTTCTTACTCAAGTTAACTCTACAATGAAGAGTTAACATAGACTATACAATTCAATTTCATCCAACACAATTTACTAATAAACAATATAAAAATGCAAACATTTAATTTTCTTAACTTAATTAAATATATTAAATGATTTAATTATATATTAGATCTTATATTTAAATGATTAATCATATGCTAAATACTTTTTATATACAAGCAATAATTAGTAAATTATATGTTTCATATAAATTAATTAACAAGTTAACTCAATGCATTAATTTTAAAATTGACAGTGCTTAAAGTATATTGAAATTAAACAACTCACACAAACAATTCCAACTTCAAAACTAAGATTTTCCGATGCATTAATTTTCTTCATAAATTTACAATGCCTAACTTTAAAATTGAACTAACTTACACAAACAATTCCAACTTTCAATTAGGTTAGGTCAGGTCTAGATCTGAAAAATGAAAATGGATATTTCTGTGTTTTTAATCGAGCAGTGATGGTGGAGGTGGACTGGAGCAACGTCTTGGCATTGGGTGAGGTGGAGATTAGCAGGCGATGGGTAGACGTGGAGAGCAGCAGTGCCCGATATGGTGTTGGCTGAGTTGGAGATCAGCAACCAACAAGTGTGATGGGCAAAGATGGGGAGAGTAGTAGGCGCAATGGGCAGAGGTGGAGAGCAGTGATGGCTATAGGTGGTGACATGGTGGCGATAAGTGGCCGGCGATGTTAGAGGAAGGGAGAGGAGAACGTTGAAATTGAATGGTTGAGATGGGAGAGAGAGAGAGAAGAAAAATTGAAAATGAGTGAGTGAGAGAGTGTTGCATAGGTGGTGGGTGTGGGATGTTTTGTTTAATTTTTATTTTTGCATTTTAGTCTTTGAAAACTTTAAGATTTACGATGCCAACCAATATTTGATCGACATTTTAAATTTTGACTGGTACTAGCCTGTACCATATGAAACTTCCAACAATGGCCGGTACCAACGGTCGGTACCAAAGAAGCTATTTTTGTACCATTTTTGGTTGGTACGTTGCCTTCTGGTCAGTATTGGCACGAAAATCAAAACTTTGATACCTACTTTACAATCTTCTTTCAATTGCTTTATAAACAGAATCATTGTCAGTAATGAACTAAACAATATTTTTAGCTCAACTTTGTTCACAACTTTATTAAATATTTTAAATAGAGTATCCAAATTCCTAACAAGGTCAAATGTATCAATAAACTTAAAAAAACCTTGTCCCCTTTATAAAATAACTAAAAAAAATTAATTATAGGTTCTTGTCTTCTATTTATCTAATCATCACACATAATTAAACTCCCCCAAAAATAGCCCAAGTCATTCTTCTTTCATCGAAATAACTTTTTATTTCATAAATAGAGCTACTTAGAAGTTTACCTATGTACTCATCAATTAAAGGAGCTTTGTATCTTAGATCGTAAGAGGCAATAATATCTACCATAGGCTAATAATAATAAGATTGTGTAATATTGAATGCTATACTTGAATCATGCCACCATCTAGCTATTGCCATATTCACATTATAAAATACTTTTTCTATATTGTAAGGCACTACAAATTGAAGACTGAGCTCTAGGAGTTGTTTGTGGTGCAAAAAAATTAGACATCTCTCTTCTTCCTTTACCAACATCAGGTATAATATTTTCTTCTTGTTGAGTAGGAATACTACTACGTTCAACATCCTCACTATCATCTTGACCATAAAAAATCTTCCACTACCAATTTCTTAATTCAATATTTGCCTTCTATTTTTCTCATGTCGATACTCTTCAAGCAAAGTTTTCACTTGTCATTTCATATCTTAATTCACTTTTTTAAATGGCTTCACATCACCTTTGACCCGAACTAAATGCTTCTTTAATATGGTGATTCCTCCACCTTTGAAATGCTTGTTATAATACAAACAAATGATATAGTTTTTCATTTTGAGAACCAATGCAGCATGAGTCCAAGTTGGATCATTGAATCTTCCTAAAGTGATTGAATTATTAGAAGTACTTGAACTTTTTTTCCATTTATCTGTAAAAATAAATGAATATATGCATCAAAATTAACTTAATAACTTCATATCAAAATAAGGTTAAAGAAATAGATCAATGATAGTTTCTCAATAACTTATGTTTCTTTCTAAATCCAAACATCGAATACATACATTGATTGTTACACTTTCATAAGTATAACTCATTTTGTGTGATTACATAATTCAAATATAAGATCATAACTATAAACTAATTTGTGTAATTATATAATTCAAAAATAAACTCAAAACTATAAAAATATTTTGTATGATTATATAATTCAATCATAAACTCACAAGTCACAATTATAACTCATTTTTTGTGGTTACATAATTTAAACACTAACTCACAACTATAACTTATTATGTATAACTATATGATTCAACCGTAAATTCTTAACTATAACTTATCTTGTATGATTATTGATTAGTTCATTAAATAATCCAATCATAGGCATAAATTCACAACTATAATTCAATTTGTTTAATAACTAATCACATAATTCAACCATTAAGTAACTAATCCATTTTCAAGTGAACATTATGATAATTTTTATGAATGACACAAATTCAAACTTCCATTTCACCGTTCCACGGTTCCAAATTCATAATTTACAATTCACAAGCCATACATGATAGATATTACACCACATCCACAAGTCTACAAGCCTATAACACAAGCAATCATCTGCACACACAAAAGGCTCCATCCGAACACACATTGACAAAATGGAACCTTGGCTTAAGCTCCCAAGTGACAACTCACAAGACTCGCAACACAACAGAGTGACGACTAGTTGTGACTGGCAGCAATGGCTTAACTGGTGAATGGCAATGGTTGGTGCGATTGGTGAATGGTTGGTGTGACTGGCAACTAGCGATGATGGTGCAACTATAGGGAGAGACAATCTCAGAGACGAGTCTAGAAAATATATGAATATTTTTGTTAATAGGGTTATCTTATTTTATTTTATTTTAGCATTTCAATCCTCTAATTTTTTAAAATTTACAATAAGTACCTGCATTTAATCAGTATTTCAAATATCGTCTGGTACAAAATGCTAAAATTTCATATCATTTTTTTGCCGAAAATTCAAAACCTTGATCTAAAGGTTACAAAACTAAGAAAAAAAAATCAATCTAAGTAGCTAAATTGCAGTTGATAAAATTATCAATTCGGTGTTATACATACAACTGTAATGAAGATAAATGACTCTAGTATTTATCATCATTCTGAAAAGTTGAACATATATTACATTACATTCTAATACATGATAAAAGGTTACTTGCTATTTGAGAAATCAAACATTTCCATAATAGAGCTCTTAACAAACAAGATAAAGAAATTTTTGGAAAAAAACTCTATTAATCCTAAAAAAAATCGAAATAATAACAAGATATACGTCGTCACTCACAAGTGTAGTAACATTATGCATGTAAAAAGAATGGTAAGGCCAACAGGTAGCCATGCAGCCGAACTAATAGACATATGATGGAACGCAGAATTTTCTCGAGTTAGAGATTAACACGATCAGGAGTTTTATATGTAAATGGTTTACAAAAAATTGGTATCCTCTTCAGAAGAAGCAGCAACATGTCTTGGCATCTCCGGAGAAAATAGGTTCAGCCATTCTAAAAGTATACAGCTGAGACAAGCGCTTACATTACATGCTCCTGCAAAGCCATAAGATCGATGTAATCCAGCTCTTCCAGCTTCAACGATCCAATAACTTCTGAAGAATAGCCTGTTAACACAAGTTTATTGATGCGAACTTTTTTTACTACACTCGTCAAGTAGAAATCACCAACTGAAGTGAAGAAAACGTATCCCCAGAAAGGACACTACCTACTAGTCATGTTTTCTTTTTCTTCATTTCGTCAAACGAAATATTAAGAGCCATAATGGACTTCTGACTATGACAGGAAGGTGATTTCTTACAAAATTAATTCAAACAATTCCCATATGAAGGGTAACTGTTTCATTTAAATTAATATCGGCTTTTCCTTTACCATATTCCGCTTTTCCTTTACCATATTCAACATTGTCAGGCTGAGATCATATTAGAGTTGTGCCTTAAAAAGACATGTGATTTCAGGATTAACTTACAGGACATGAACGATATGATTTCAGTCCCTGTTGTAGCTCACCAAATGAGATCAAAAGCTTCACTTGACGAAATTCAACTGATTGACCATGACCTCTGCTGTCAGTGAAACAAATTAATTCACGCTGTAGAAGTCGTTCAAATGCCTGCACAAGTTGGGGAAGTTAATCTTCATCCGGAGATAAAACAGGTGGAATGCCCATTTTAATCCATTACTATTCTAAACCTATAGTCTAGATTTAGAGAGGTGAATTGAAGAGCTTACACACCCTTAGGCATACATTTCGTGCATAGTAATCAGATGTATGGAATGAATCATGTATGCTTTTGTACTCTGCAACAATGGAGAATATGTTAGTAATCAGGAAAAGTAAGCTTAGTGATGGAAAAGGAAATAAAAGAAGCATCTGAAGGTGACAACCTTTCATAACAGAAGCAAAGTTATATGAGTTCTGCTCTTTAACTTCCAATCTCTTCATACACACAAGGATGTACAGTTCTAATATGGAGCAATCTGCTTGACCATGTTCAAGGTGACATCAGTATTGTATTCCATGATAGGTTAACACACACACACACACAACAATTTTGGCATCCATAACGAAACCTAATTAAGAGCTAATATGCATGCCTTCTTTTCAAACAGTCAAGTTGCATGAACAGAATCATTTATGAAGATGTCAAGTTTTCTAAAGCAAATATGCATTAAAATGTCAAACTACGAAAATAGTTTTGACTCCGTGATCTTAAATGCAAATAAATAAATAAATAACTCAAAAATTGTTCTATTATTGTCTTGAATCTGCAATAAATTCTACGGATGAAAAATGAGCACTTGTTTGACGTGGATAGTTAGGTATTACAAAATAGACAGAGGTTTGAATTTCTAGATGTTTTCACTGTACAGTAGTAAGGCTATATATACATATTTATAAGATTAATCTAGGGAATGTAATCCCTAAGATCAAGGGATTATAGTGCCTGTAATGAAGACTAGAATCAATGACATTAATGCTCAATATGTAACAGCTACAATGTAACAAATAAAAGGGATCTAACTAACAGTATTCCAAGGGAATAGTAGGCAAAATCTCTTAGAAGAAATGTTGTTAAAATGCAAATCTGTGCAAGTCTTTTATACTGATAAAACTTGTCTTATTGTGCCTGTAAACGATCACCCTAGAGAATGAAGATCACAAGAGTAACCTTACAACAAAATGATTCAAGCCATATTCATCATACCTCTTATGCCTTCCTGCTTTGGCTGCCTTTGGATGCTTAAGAGTGCATTTTTAAAGTTCTCTAGTGATAAGAATCCTGATTTTGGTTCCATGTAAGAGACAGCGACAAATCTAGCATCCAATTGCAAATTCAGACTAGTATCAACTGTGATAATGTTAACAGGTATAACTTTACACAAGATTTGATGCATCGAGATATAGGCAATGAACTTACAAAAACCGTAGTAAGTTGTTGATGGTAGATTGCACATTCAGACAAGAAGCAATGATCTCCTTGAACCTCTCATCAGCTAAAACTTTCTAGCAAATTTCAAGGACCTCTATTTCTGGAGAAAAATCAGTTCAAAGATGCTTTGAAATGGTAATAGAGGATGCAATCTAGGTTTTAAACTATCAAATTTAAACAGTTGGATAAAGGATACTCGTAGCTTTCCATTGAATTGAGAAGCAAAATCATGAGAAAGACTTGTATTTACGGGCAAAAACAAGACATGCTCTAACAGTCTGCAAAACCAGAATTCTGAAGATCAAACTTTGACTCTTGGCAAAACTCTTATATCACTCTTCATATAAGAGGAAATTTACCTCTGTATATCCTCCATAGATGGAGGAAGAAACAATAGCTTTCTATGTGAAAATCGAGATCTTACTCTTTTTTCCAAAAGTTGATCAGCATCCTGCAGGAAAAGTATGAAAGTATCACATACTAGAACCTAAAAACCTTTTTTTGTCAGAGTCCAGTGAGTTTTATTTTCATTATCTTTACCAGTAAATGGCTTGAGTGCCAAATTTAGTTACTGGTACACGTTTATAAACTGTAAAACTCTAAAGTTTTCAAATATTGAACATATAAGCTAAGATTAAAAGAAAAAAAAATCTCTTTATATAATAATAGAAAGAATAGCAAAACAGAAAAAATCCAGAGAGGGCAGAGGAAAACTAAGCAAGAGAAGATTGAAAGCATTTAAAAATAAGGATACCAGTCGACAGCTCACACCAATGACAACAGCTTGTGATGTTACTGATTGCATTGCATCTAGCAAGCTATACAGCAACCTTTGCTTTCCCTGAAAAGAACAAAATGAGGAATTGTAATGTGCCCCTAAATGTCATGTTGATATCCTAAAGATAATTAGCTGCTTTAAGGCTAAAAATTAGTGGTTGAATTAATGAGATTGTATTACTTAGAGAAAAAATGGATTCTCCTTGATTTAAGGAGGTGATTAGGGATGTATTTTCCTACATATTTCCTATACTATTCATAGAAAGATGAAGTAAAAATTACTTTTCTCTATTATTTTCTTCATGGTATCTTAGTTACGACTTTTCAATAATTTTTTTGTCCAAATTATTCCTAAATGGACTATCGTTTGGCAATGAATAGGGAGAACCTCCTCATCCTTCGGCAATGATTTCAGCAGTTCGAGTGTGACTAATCCCTGTACTATGATAAAAAACACATAACACAATGGTGATCTTATCAAGTTGAATTTGTCTTTGACGAACCACAAGTTGAATGATCATAATTACTTGGAATGGGTGCAAACAATAAAATTGGCCATTAATGGCAGACGAAAACTTGGCCATTTGACTGAGGAGATAACAAGCCTGACTTTGACTGATCCAAATATGGCAATATGGAGGTCCAAAAATTCTTTGACCACAACTTGATCGAATAATTCAATGAAACCTATAATTGGAAACCCCCTATTATTTTTGCCAACAACAAAAGATGTATAGGATGCGGTTCGAGATATGTTTTGGATACTGAGAATTCTTATCAAATTTTTGAACTAAAAACGAAGCTATAAAAGGCCAAGAAAGGAGAAAACACTGTTACTTTGTTTTATAACAAACTTTTAACCTTGTAGCAAGAATTAGACCTATGTTAGGATGATTGGGATTATTTGAATGATAGTGTTCGATATAAAAAAAGGTAAGGAAATGATAAGATTCATGTTGTTCTAGCATGATTAAATTAAGAACTGGATAAAGTCAAAGGCTAAATTTTGGGAAGAAAGCCACTTCCTTCAATAAGAGAGGACTTCTCGGAAGTCCGGAGAGAGGAGATGAGGCAAAAAGTGATGATTGGCAACAGTGAATCAGAGGCTAAAGGTTCTGCACTTATATCTAGAGGAACAAAGGCTAAGGGAGAAAGGAAAAACAACAAAAAGTTTTGGTGAGATCACTGTGAATGTGATTCGGACACATAGAAAACTTGTTCAAAAATCCATAGAAAGCCAAAAAATTGGAAGAAAAACAATTTGAAGATAATCATACTTAAAATTTCTCTAATTCAAACCCTTTTTGTTCTTTGGCTTTAAAAGGTAATTATTTAGTTGTCTCTTAATTCAATGTCAATTCAAATAATTCTTGAATAATTAATTCTAGGGAAACAGATCATACGATTGGATCGTCTAAATTGTTTTCTTCCTATAGTCCTTGTGCATGAAATCAAAGAGTAAAAATAACAAACTATTCCTTGGCAACAGTAGCTGGAAAGGATCACTTGTTATTTCCCATGATCTTATAGTCTATAATGTTTCTTATGTTCCCAAATTGTTCTATAACTTATTGTCAGTCAATAAAAAAGAACTGTTGATCAAAATTGTCAAGCTAATTTTTCTTTATCAGATTGTCAATTTCAAGGTTTTGAAGATAAACCTTTTTTTCCCCTCACCTCATCTTCAAGGGCAAACATCTAATGAAGATTCATTTTTTGATATTCATAAGAATAGAAACCACAAGGAAAATGAGATTATAGTCAACATTGACAATGATGTGAATATTTTCTATAATTTTGATTCAAAAAATGATAATATCTCAAATAATGGAAATAAGGATAAGTCTTCAATGCCTGTACAAATTCAATCTTAGGAAAAGAATGAAATGTTTGCAAGGTTAGATGGACATCATTTTAAAGGGAAAGTTCTTTTGAAAAAATATCTGGAACAATAGAAAAGAAAAACAAACATGCAACTAGTCAAGAATCTAACCTGAAGACAAATCCAAAAATTGGAGATCAATAAGGCAAATCCCAGTTTGAACCTATACCTATTGAGTCATTGTCTCCTAAACCAATATATATTCCAAAGCCGGATGATACCTTAAATTTACCTATTGCTCTTAGGAAAGGTTCTTGTACTTGTAGTAAATATCCTCTGCATAACTTCTTATCCTATCAAAGTTTGTCTCCATCATTTTGAGCACTTACTTCTAATTCGTATAGTATTTCCATTCCTAAGAATATACAGGAGGCTTTAACTATTCCTGAATGGAGGGATGTGGTCCTGGAGAAGACAAAAGCTTTAAAGAAGAATAGAACATGGTAGAAAGTTGATCTTCTACAAGGAAAAATAATGGATGTAAATGGGTGCTCACTATGAAGTACAATTTTGATGGATCACTTGAACGATATAAAGTCTCGCATAGTTGCCAAAGGTTCTGCTCAAACCTATGGCATTGCCTATTCAAAAACATTTTTACATGTTGCTAAGTCGAATACTATGAGAGTGTCACTTTCTAATGCAACTAATCTGGGTTAGCCTCTACATCAACTAGATATCAAAAATGCTTTCCTAAATGGAGATTTAGAAGAAGAGTTGTACATAGAGGTTCCCTCAGGATTTAGTAAAAACTTTTGGAAAAAGGCTATGCAAGCTAAAAAAACTTCATATTGGCTTAAACAATCACCAAGAGCCTGATTTGACAGATTTTTGAGATTTGTAAACTCTCAAGGTTTCTTACAAGGGCAATCTGACCATTCTCTATTCATAAAAAATTTTGTAGAAGAGATCATTGCAACTCTAGTAGTGTATATAAATGACATGATCCTCAATAGTGATACTTTAGAGAAAATGAAAATTTTGAAAAATAATCTCTCAAATGAGTTTGAAATCAAAAACCTAGAGTCTCTCGGGTACTTCCTTGAGATGTAAATTGCTAGATCTAAAAAGGAAATAACAGTTACTCAACAAAAGTATATGTTGGATCTTCTAAAAGAAACTGGGATGAATGGATGCAAACCATCAGAAACTCCTATGGAATTTAACTCAAAGCTTGGTGAAGTTAAGGAAAGGGTTCCAGTAGATACAAGTAGATATCAACAGCTGGGAAGAAAGCTAATCTATTTATCCCACATTAGAACAAATATTTGCCTTACTGTTAGTGCACAATTTATGCATACTCCCTATGAAGAACACTTGGAAGCAATGTACAAAATCTTAAGATACTTAAACGAAACTACAGGGAAATGATTATTCTTCAAGAAAAGTGATCAACAAAGAGTTGACATATACACTGATATAGACTGAGCAGGGTTAGAGAATAAAAGGTCTACTTTTGGTTATTGCACCTTTTTGTAGGAAATCTAATAACTTGAAGGAGAAAAAAAGAAGTGGTGGCGAGGAGTAGTGCAAAGGTAGAATCCAGTCAATGGCTCAAAAAATTTGTGAAATAATCTCGCTTAAAAATTAGTGGAAGAGCTTAAGAGACCAGTGGAGCAACTAATGAATCTTTTATTTGATACTAAAGCAGCTATTAGTATCGCCAACAATCCAGTTCAGCATGATCATACAAAACATATAAAAATTGACATGTATTTTATAAAAGAGGAAACTTGAAGTGGACTCATTTGTAAACTATTTGTACCTACAACATAACAAGTTACTGATGTCTTCACCAAAAAGTTATAACGGCAAAATTTTGAGTTCTTTGTAAGTTAGGAATGATCAATAACTATGCACCACTTGAGTGTTGATATTCTAGAGATAATTAACAAGTCTAAAGCTAGAAATTGGTGACTAAATTAATGGAATTTTATTACTTGGAGAATAAATAAATTCTCCTTGATTTAAAGTGGTTATCAAAATTATACTTTCATACATATTTCCTGTACTATTCACATAAAGATGAAGTAAGAATTACTTTTCCCTTTGATTTTCTTCAATTCAATCTAAAAACTCATCAATTAGAGCGCATATGCTAAGCATAACAAACCTATCATGTAAAACCACCCTCTCAAATTTGAGCAACAACAAAGAGAACTTAGATATTAAACATCGCATGTAAAATGGAAGGCATGAACAATTTTACTTGACGATAAAGATAAATTAGATATTAAAGAGTGATTAAGAAATGATGTAAGATGAAAAGGTAATCTTACCTTTAAAGAGTGATTAAGAAATGGTGTAAGACAGAAATGCAATCTTACCTGAGCAAATGAGTCAAACTCATCAAGTACAAAAATTATTGTTTTGTGAGCTAGTCCACATTCCCTGACAAAAAGAAAGAATGAATCATTTAAAAACTAGAATTTTATGATTCAGGATAATTAAGCTTTTTCTGGAAAGGATATATGCACTCACCGAAGCATTGCTATCATAAACTGAGAATTGTCATCAAAAGATGCCTGCAAGAATTAATAGACGATTATTATAAAGAGGGAAATGTTTCCACATAAAGACATTGTCTGAAATTTATCCGATATTCTTCGTTACCATTTTAGAGAATACCAAGTGATGTTCCAAGCATAGCTGTCTAGCAATCTCCTGAATGTTGAATAGGAATTAAACAAAGTTATAAGCAGAGATAGAATCATCAAATATCTTAATTCAGAGATATAGGCCAGTCGATTTGATAGGTAGAGACATTATAATATATGACACACAACCTTGAAGGCACAATTGTCATCATTATGCAAGAGGCCATTCAGTTTGATCTGTAAAACAAAGACCATTTTAGTGATACGAGGAACACGATTGCAACCAACAGAGAAGTATGGATCATCTCAACAACATAAATATGCTTCTGTAGCTTGCAATAGGAATTGGCACAAATGCCCTATCCATGGCAAGGCTCTACTACTTTTCTAGGACCTGATCATCGATTCATTTTAGCATATTGAACACCAATTTTTACTTTAACTGGTTCATATTGCATTGCCTTAAAAGAATAGTTTCATGATATTTCATTTCACACACATCCCAACAAAGGGAAGGACTTCTTAACTTTCAAGGGCAGAGATGGATTTCCCCACAAAAATTTTTAATGTAGTACTTACCACTGATATAAGATCAGAATGTTCTTGCAACAAATCATAGATCACAAGCTCCAAAACCTGAGATTCAGTACATATGAAGAAATATCTGGTATTTGATTAATAATCTCGGGGGAACAAAAAAAATAAAAAGAAACAAATGTAGAGAGAATAAAACAGACAGCAAGTTTCCCAGAACCACGTGGTCCAATAAGCAGAATCGAATTGTTGCATCCTTCAGTTATTGAACTCGAAATTATAAATTTCAACTTGCTGGAGAAAAAGAAAAGGCCCAAACAAGAAAATAGAGAAATCAGCAGAAAAAGGCTAGTTCCCTCGATTCACGTAGAATGGTGAAATTTTTTTGCTCGAGAATCAAAAGACGTACCTGTAGTTACTATCTGGGGAATCAGAGAGAGGCTTGAAGACGAAACTGGAGTTACAAAGCCTGCTCCTGATGATGCTCTGGGCTTTCTCTACATCGCTTTGGAGTCCCATTACAACGGAATGGCGGGAAAGATCGAGAATGTTAGGATTATATACGAGAGAGGCAATAAGTTTCCTCGACATTGCTCGTGAAAATCACGTGCCTCTGAACCTAGTTTATGTAACTGGATTATTTCCCCAATAAAATCCCGTATTAAGCATTTTTGAGGGACTAATTTGAAAATAAATAAAAAATTATCTAACCCCCCCAGACGTTCTCTGGAATCTTCTCTCTTCTTCGGTTCTCCTTCTTTTCCTCGCCGCTGCTCTCCCTCCTCGGATCTCGTCTCGCCGCCGTCTCCTCGCCGTCCTCCTGGCCGTCGACGTGTTCTCCTCCTCCTTCGTCTTCGACCGGTGGTTGTTGGATCTCGTCTCGTCTTCTCCTCGCCCGGTCCTCCTCG
>JAOSBM010000204.1:9224696-9236835 GCA_027568955.1 Erythroxylum tenue | reverse complement strand
TGTGATTATAGAAGTGCGTTTTATCATTTGCAGATTTTTGGGCTGTCTAAAATACAGCCGTTATGCTGCCCGATTTTTGATAAAATCGGGTTATGGTAAAGATAAGAATAAGAATAAGAAGTTAGTTTTGTTAAAGATAAGTGTTTAGTCAAAAGATGAAATTTTGGGATATGTATGATTTGATTAAGAAGAATTAAGTGAATTGAGAATTGCATGAGGATGAGTTTCCAAAAAAGGAAATTGTATGGATTGGTTATGATTTGAATGACTTTGAATAAAGAGAAAGATGAAAAAAAAAAACTAGACCGGATTTCAAATGGTTAGTCTTAAGGTTCCAACGCAACTTTTCGCTTCCTAAGTTTTGCGCTTCCGGATGTCGGACATTCGTTTGTCGATTCGATTCGATGTGTATCCCGATTCGCGATCCTTCACGTTCCTTGTTTCCGACCTTTTAATTTCTGCTTTCGTTTCTGTTTGCTTCGTTTCCGTTTCCGTTTCCGTTTTCCGGTTGGGATCCGGTTCCTGAGATCGGGTCCCAACAAAGGGACTTTTGGAAGAGGAGGTCTCATCAAGGTATAGGCTGAAGTATTAGTGTAAATTCTTGAAGGGTTAGTAGTCCATTCTAGGTGATCCGACTCAGACCTATCCGGTTGGTATGGTAAAGGCTCTAGTGCACGGATGGTCTCAATTGTGACACCCTGCCAACACCACATATTGTCTCTGATAATGTCAGCAACTTTTGCAGTCATTGGAAGTTCTGACCCATTGATAGCTCTGGGAGTAGAGCGATCCTTGAGGATACCGCTGGGGTGCCAAGGGTCCTGCCATAAGAGAGTAGAAAAACCATTACCAATTTTAAATCTGAAATGATTCTCAATAATATTTCTAACCTGAATATGTTTTTTCCAACTCCAAAAACTATTGGAAGTAGGTTTTGATGTAATTATTCTTTATTATATAATGAAATTGTAATATGTTTAATACTGTCTATTAACCTTAGTTTTATATTTGTACGATGATTAAACGATCTTTTTAATATTAATTATAATTATTGTTTATGTGTGACATATGTAAAAGGTAATATTAATAGAAATAGATAGATTTTTATTATTTTAAAATTTTATCATTGTAATTTTTAGGGACATATTTGATATAGAATTTATAAAATATATAACTTAATATATTGAGAGATTATTTTGCAATTTAAAACATTTAAAAATTATCCAAATTTTCAATACCTGCCACGTGTAGGGAAATGACTATATAGTCTTACAAACCCTAAGGTATCTCGCCTGTCTCTCTTCTTCCTTCACTTTGAAGCCCAAGCCAATGGCTTCACGCAGACTCTTATCCTCTCTGCTCCGATCATCCACTCGCCGATCTCCACTCTCTAACCCAAGCCCCAAGCTCTCTTCACCTTGCATTTCCTCCACACGCTGCGCGTCTCCTTATGGATACCTTCTTACACGTGCAGCTGAGTACGCCTCCTCTGCAGCTGCCGCTCCTCAGCCCCCTCCTGCTAAATTGGATGCCAAGAAAGCCGGCGGTAAGATCACCGATGAGTTCACTGGAAAAGGCGCTATTGGACAGGTTTGTCAGGTTATTGGTGCCGTCGTCGATGTTAGGTACGATGAGGGTCTACCGCCGATCTTGACGGCTCTGGAGGTTCTGGACAACCCGATCCGGTTGGTTCTCGAGGTGGCGCAGCACTTGGGAGAGAATACTGTGAGGACCATTGCTATGGATGGTACTGAGGGTTTGGTCAGAGGTCAGCGCGTGCTTAACACTGGATCCCCTATCACTGTGAGTTCTTTTTTCTTCTCTTATCTTAGAGAAATGTGGTTTGTACTAGATTTTAGTGGGAAATGTGGGAGCTTTAACTCTTTGTCTTATAGGGGTGTAGTTCCGAATCTTGTTTCAACCAGGGATTGATTGAATCGCCTGCCTGACGGTGTATCTAATTGTAGTCGGAGATCCGATTCGGTGGTTTTCCATGAATTTTAGAGTTCAGGAAAGAGGTTCATGTTTTATTGACAATGATAGTAACCTTTGTGCTAATGGAATGTGTCATGGATCTAATTGTTTGGTTTCCGAGAAATGTGGAAAAGAAGATTTGAAATGAGAGTAATGTTTTAGGGGCAACCTATTACACAGCTAGATAAGGATAAATGGAAGGTTCGATGATGGTTTGGGCCATATTCTTTCTGGATGGGATGTGTTTGGCGTTAAATTGGTCATTTTACTCATTAATTGTTTGTTTGTTTGTTTTAGGTTGGAGTAGACTGGTTATTTCTAGAAACATGAAAGGCCTATCCATAATTTGGTTTGAAGCTTCACGTCTAAAATGATATAATATATGTCTAGTATTGAATTATCTAAATGATATCAATTTGTTTCTTTCCTGGGGTCAATGAAGACATTTGGAGTGAGATAGTTTTACGCTAATGATTCCTTTTTGTTTTTTGACAATGGAATTCAATTTAATTTTTTATGTTCTTAACAGGTGCCTGTGGGTAGAGCTACTCTTGGTCGTATCATGAATGTTATTGGGGAGGCCATTGATGAGAGAGGCGATATCAGTAAGCTTTCAATCAATCTTTAGTCATTTGATCATAAAATGATTAGTTTTATTGCACAAAATATCTAACCTTAAGTTTCAATCTCCCATCAGAGACCGATCACTACTTGCCTATTCATAGGGAAGCCCCAGCTTTTGTTGATCAGGCCACAGAGCAGCAGATACTTGTAACTGGTATTAAGGTACTTGATATGTTTATCAAAGCCAGAGAACCTGACATCTTTCTATCTACAGTGTGGGCTGTTTGAACTTATGTGTGTAATTGAATTTTGCTGCCTTCTCTGTAGGTTGTTGATCTTCTTGCTCCATACCAAAGAGGAGGCAAGATTGGGCTATTTGGTGGTGCAGGTGTTGGGAAAACTGTGCTTATCATGGAACTTATCAACAATGTTGCAAAAGCTCATGGTTGGTCCTATGCAAATAGTGATGTTGGCTATAACTTGAGTATATTTCTCACTTTTCTAATCATTGCATTGTGTCTTCAGGTGGTTTTTCAGTGTTTGCGGGTGTTGGAGAGCGTACACGTGAAGGTAATGACCTGTACAGGGAAATGATGGAGAGTGGAGTCATTAAGCTAGGGGATAAACAGGTTGGAGTCTGTTTTTTGATTAAGTTATTTCCTCTAGTGGAGCATAATTTTGCAGTTCAAGATAGTTTATTTGTGTTGGTTATCTTTTGTGATCTTAGTCCGAAAGCAAGTGTGCTCTTGTATATGGTCAAATGAACGAGCCACCTGGTGCTCGTGCTCGTGTTGGTCTCACTGGGCTAACTGTGGCTGAACATTTCCGTGATGCTGAAGGACAAGATGTGCTACTTTTTATTGACAACATTTTCCGCTTTACACAGGTAATCATGCAACTCAAAGGCTTGAAATTCACATAGTTAATAGCCTTAAAAGATATGGAATGTACATAATCAATAGCTGTGGGGATGCTCCCCTGCTTGTTATTGGTAAAGTTGGGGTTTACAATATGAAGACTTCTATTCACTAGGATTCTATGTTGTGATTAGTGTTGAAGGTTAAGCTGCATTGTTTTTCCTTTTTTTTGGTTTTTTGCATTGATACAATCCAATTGTGTTTTATGATAATTGATACAAAAATTTGAATCATTTAGTGGCACTTATTTGTCATTTTAAAAGCACTCCGGGTATTAGAATCAACCTAAATAATGTCCTTCCCCTCATCTTTTACATGGTGAAACCTGAGCTACGAAATAATTTTATCAAGCATAGCATCAATTGGTCAATCTTAGCAAAGATTTGTTTTCAACCGTTTTTATTCAAAGATATTGACATATGCCTGGTCTGTAGCTGCTAAGGGAAAAAAAAGCCTTGATTTTACTGTTGCTAATGGGAAAATTTTTGTTGCTTGTCCTCCATGTTCTTCAGGCAAACTCAGAAGTGTCTGCCTTGCTTGGTCGTATCCCATCTGCTGTGGGTTATCAACCAACATTATCCACTGATCTTGGAGGTCTTCAGGAGCGTATTACAACAACCAAAAAGGGTTCCATTACTTCCGTGCAAGCTATTTATGTGCCTGCTGATGACTTGACAGATCCTGCTCCAGCTACTACATTTGCACACTTGGATGCAACAACTGTGCTCTCACGACAAGTAATACCATTTCTACAAGAAGCAGCCTTGTAATTATTTTCTTAAACCCCGTCTTAACTGTTATGGGCCATTTATGTTGTACAGATATCTGAACTTGGTATCTACCCTGCTGTGGATCCTTTGGATTCTACATCTCGAATGCTCTCTCCTCATATCTTGGGTGAGGAACACTATAATACTGCTCGTGGAGTACAGAAGGTTCTTCAGAATTACAAGAATTTGCAAGATATCATTGCCATTTTGGGCATGGATGAGCTCAGTGAAGATGACAAGTTGACAGTTGCCAGAGCTCGTAAAATGCAAAGGTTCTTGAGCCAGCCCTTCCATGTTGCTGAAGTGTTCACTGGTGCCCCTGGAAAATACGTGGAGTTGAAGGAAACAATAAGCAGCTTCCAGGTATATACTCTCTATCTCTCTCATGCGCACACTTGAATTCATGGATTAGAAGTGCACCTCATTTACTGTATTTAGTTTGTCTTAGTATGTCTACTGCCATGTTTTTTTCTTTTACATGGTTCATGAACTTGTCAACCAGAGAAGCAAGTATATACACATCTTTAACAGATCTATTAAATTCTGTCTCCCGTGTTTTAGTTTATCTTTGAGCAATATTGAAAGGGTCATATTATGAAATGCATGTCGTAGCTGACATCAGTTTCTCTGGATGACTTAGTTTATTTCTATGTTCCTTTTTTATGTTTGACAGGGAGTATTGGACGGTAAATATGATGACCTTCCAGAACAGTCATTTTATATGGTTGGAGGCATTGAAGAGGTCATTGCCAAGGCTGAAAAGATCGCCAAGGAATCTGCTGCATAAACAATCGAAAATCATTTTACATCTTTTATTTTCTTGTCCTGATAACTGCGAAAATCAATAATCTAGATGATGCTGGCTAGATGCCAGCAAACAACAGGATGTTCAATTTTTGAAGGAACAGACGTAAGGATTTTTCCCATTTGCTATTCTTAAATGTTATATTCGCAAGAGCGCGGAAGAGGAAAATTTATGACTGCCAGTCCTGCATTTGCCCACTTGTTATATGGTTGCTCTAATAAGGGAAAAGATAGTGTATATTTTGCTTTTTTCTCGTCCTCTTCTTTCTTCAGAAAGTCAATTATCACAATCATCTCTTGGAACTTTGTTTGGGCTTCTTATTTGTGGATGTGCACTGTTCACACTAGTCTATGTTTGAAATGGTTAAGCACTGGTAAAATCATGGTTAGCAGATTGTAAATTATGCTCTTAAGCATCCAACTCCTTTTCTGGAGTGTAAGCATCCAACTCCTGCTGCATAGCACGGATCCGGTTAGCATCTTTTGATGCTTGCCTATAGATAGTTGGTTCGGTGACAGTAGATACCTTAAACAAAAGACCAACACTAGACTTGAGAGAAAAAGGAAGGAGATGATGAAAGCTCAAAGGGAACCTTTCATTGAGCCTACCTCAACTGGAGCTGCGCTACTGTTGATGGGAAAGACAGCGAAATTTGATGCAAAATCTTGAAGAGAGTTAAGTTTTATGTATGATTTGCTGCCTTCTAGGTGCATCGGTTCGAAAGTATTAGTGGTGTCAAATAATGTTAGTGCTAGTATAAGGGGAAGAAATAATATTAGTGTTAAAACAAGAGCTACTGTGTCTGAAGGAAAAAGATTGGTCTGGTCAAAATTGGTGCGGAAAATGAAAACACTAGCCTATAGAAGATGACGTTCTTGCTAACAAAAAATGAATGATTTATAAATTATTTTGATAGAAAAAGAAATTGTGGGGTTGTTTTGAAAATGTTGAAGTTATGTTATGGCAAATTAATCAGTTTTTCAATCAAATTGGTAAGTCAATAATGAAAGTAGTTTATGTTACTTATCATCACTAAAAAATTAGAGAGAATCAAGTTAAAAGTGAGTTCCAATTAGTCTTCTACCTTTCCAATTCTCATATTTTAAATCTCAGATATTTGCATTATCAATGTTTTACGCTGACGAAGTGACATTAGTCTAGGCTTATCCTCATCTAGGTCCTTTACATGTTAGGCCACCTTTCATGCCACAGCTACTTCCTCATTCTCAATCTAGGTATGTTCCACCTGCACAGTACACTTGGAGCAATAGTAATAGGGTAACAGCAATAGCAACAAAAGGGACAATAAAGTCAGGGAGGTTTGATCTCCAATAAGAATGAGCCTTTACCACTAATGAGAATTTCTTTGGAAGAGCTCTACAATCTACTTACGAGTTAGAGCATGACTGCACCTAAAACAAATATTTCCAACTTCTATACTCGGAATTGACATGTTGCAAGGCTTTCAATTGAAACTTATATCAGCTTTCAAGATAAAGTCATGTCTTTTTAAAAGCATGGGTGGCTAAAGTTTAATTACACTGGACTAAGTGTAATGATAATCCATTTTCAACACATTCAGCTTAATTTTACTGCACTAGAGCTGGAAAAGGAGAGGTCAAAATAAAAGAGGGCCAGTAATAATTTTGTTCCTTTCTTTAGTATTATTTGCTTCTCTTTTCGTTTGTATATGCTTCTTTCGTTGCTAAGTCCATAATATGAATGTTTATTGATGCATATAATTCATACATTTGAAATAATTAGATTAAATTTGGCATGTATTAATTTTGAAGAGATGAATGATTTTTTTATTCAGTTGTTAATTATAATTCATAATAATTAGCTTTATTATATTGTTTGATTTCATTATAATAAAGCTATTAATATCACCCAAAAATAATTTTTTTAATACCAATACGTTTTATTATCAATAAAACTATACGCTAAGAAGATATTTGGTTCTAAAACTTCCCCTTTTTGATAATGTTAAAAACATTTGGTGATATTAAAAAATAAAAGCCATTGAGTAAGCTTCCCTATGTTAACACAATATGTAATGCATGACCCCTCTTAATTCATACCTTATGAATGATCAAGTTTCAATAAATGTTCTCTCTCTATTTTACTAACATAAAAAAAAAAGGCACATGAAACATAAACCTAGAAGCGTAGGAAGGGAAGGAATAAATAATTTTCTTCTCTCCATTTTTAAAAAAAATTACCGGTCACTCGTCGAGGGCTCGTCATTCACCTCTTTCTATCCTGATAAAAATTGCTATCATATAAGAGAATATAAAGTATATGAATTATGTGAGTGTGACCTATAAAAATATAACATAAATGCATTTCTGTCTTTTTCAGATGTGATGATAATTGAGAGTTCTATTTTAGATATACGAGGGAGAAGAAGCTCTTCTTGTATGATAATAAGACCCCAAAAAAATGGGTTAGCAAATGACATTGTCTTTTGGTGAAAATGGCGTCTATAAGAATTTTGATCGTGTTCTAAATGCTTGTAAAGTAACATATGATGATTTTCAATTTGTTTAATATCATTTTGATGATAAAGAGACATGAATAAGAATAAGGTTACTTGCTCTATTTATATGAATTTGTATGAAAATCATGCCTATTTTTTGCCTTGTTTGTTAGGCCTTTTAGGTTTAAAATGTGATACATATGCAATTTTCTTTTTGCTTAGGATCTAGAATATGACGCATAATCATTAAAATTTTCATATGTAGAATTTGATGCTATATGCTCATATGATGATTTAATTATAGGTTCATCATATAAATGCTTGGTTCTCATAAAATTTATCTAGTGCATTTCCATAAATGAAACAAATTATGCCCATCATTAGAGCTCTTTTGGACTTCAAACAGGTCATTCAATTTTTTACTACTTATGGTGAATATAGATAAGGGCTCTTTAAGGTCATTAATCTCCTTCTTCAATTCCTCATTGTTATACAACATACCATGCACGTTCTTATTAATAACCATACTCTTAGAATCTACCATGCCATGCATATCATATTTTAATTTATCATTTTCAATCATGAACGAATTTAAGAGCTTTAAACTCTCTTTACTTCTTAGAATATCGATAAGGTTATATTTAGTTTGTTTATTTGGAAAACAATTATTCTATAATTTAGCATTTTTATAGCATGTTTTATATGACTTGATATTTTCTTATATTTGATTCATTATATTGCAAGTGATAATTTGGAGGAGAAATCTCGGATGTGATTGCATTATTATCCATAGTTATTTTATCAAAGTGAAACTCGAGTCAATGGGAAGCTAACAAGATAAAAAACAAACTTATAAAATGAATCAAAGATCAACTTAAGCTCGAATTTGTCAAAATTTGAAAATTTTGATGATAAAGTCCATATAGGCACTGGACCAAGATAAAAGATAGGAGCTTGTATCTCGTGAGGTTCAAGAGTTGAAGAAATAGTAGCTAATTGATGTCGATTACAAGTTGTTGTCAGGAACATGTTACACACTAATTGAAGACCTCTGAATTTCTAAAAAAAAGGTTAGTGCAAAGCATGGAAAGTTCACTCACTGATTTTTGTTGTTTTTGGTGTTTTCGATGGAACTTAGTTGAATTCGCATTTTTAGAGGTAGTGTAAATTTGTGGTGAATGAGTTGATTAAAATGGAGTAAAAAGGCTAGTATTAATAAACTAAAGTGTTGGATGTTTTTGAATGAGAATCTGGAAATTCTGGGAATGAATAGTGAAAGAGTTAAAAAAATTGATCTGAAACTTCCATGAGTTTTCTGTACTGATATAGAGAGTTTTTGACAAAGTTGTCTTCATGGAAGTTGTAAATATTTCTTTAAGCTTTCTATTTATATAAAGTTTGTAATTTTTTGGAGTTTTGGATCAAAAGTTATGGAGTTTGGAAGTTGAGTTTGTGGGTTCTGTCGTGGTTTGGAACAGTCTGTAGTGTTTTTAGCATAACTTGCAGAATATCAAACCCAATTGCATGAAATTGGTTTCATTTGAAATTTAAGACATAAAATAATAATTTTTTAAAACAAAGTTTGGCCTAAATCCTTCGTCTTTATTGTCGAAATGATCGGGTCAAAGTGACCCAAAATTTTGTTTTGGGAAGGGCTGGAGAAAAATGGAAGAGAGGAAGAAGATGCAATTTGTAGTTGAGTAGAAGTCGCCATCGTGCTCATTGCTTGATGGGCTGGGAAGTCACCCTCGTGCTGCTTAAGCACGAGGGTGACATTGCTGAAATTGGTTGGAAAGCACTATCATGCTTAAGCACGACGGTGATTTTGCTGGTTTGACCAAAGAGTTTACTCACCTGAACAGCCTTCCTTCTTTTGACTATAACTTCTTCTCCCAACCTCCAAATGACATGGAACTTAAACCAATAGATTCTTAACAAATTTTTCTATCTCTACATAAAATTTTATAGCATTCTGAATTGAATTGAGAAATATTGATCAAATCAAAGTGTGGAATCTGTTGGAACAGTGAAATAGGATTATGTTTCTGAACACACTTCAGTATTTTGATTATATATGGATCTATAGGATTCCAAATAAGATGATTTTTAATTTGGAGTAAACTAGAGATATAGGCCTACAAATTGTCTCAAGAAGTCTAATTTTTATTCATTCTCTAAGCTATTGAATTTCTAGATGGAAGTTGTACATAGTACACTGTTTTTGAATGTAAACAACCCGTCAATGTTTAAGGTATATCTTCCAAATTACTGAACCAAATTCAGTGATTTTGGTGTCAGTAGAAACATAATACATAGAGGAACACTTTTCTAGAAGAGAGTATGACCAAATTATATTAGTTTCACCTTCCGATTGAACGTGAATAGTAGACCCGAAAGGGGTGTCTTGGAAAAATCTGAAGTGATTCAATGAGAATGAAATGTGATTTTAATGGTTTTAGTAAGGCATAAACCTAAGAATAAATTATACTTATACGAGTTTTGATATGGGAATTATTTTGTGATGAAATTAAAGGAAAGATACTCTGGATTGTCATGAACATGCATTGTACATAATTCATTTCATACATGTGCATTATTAAACAATTATAATTGTACATATTGTGATATATGTGTATATTGTTTGATATAAAGGAGCAACTGGAACGTCAACCTCCAGACGTTACCGGGACTTCCAGGCATTAGCTTCGGGAGTAACTTATGAGTAACCTAGACGGTCTCACTTAATTACTTGTTTGCTTAATTTCTGTTTGAAATCATTGAATGAATGCGGCTTGATTATTGATTCCGGACAGAAGGTCCGATGACTGTGAAATGAGAAATATATATTGAAGTGCTATTTGAATGTGAATGGAAAGAACTAAATGTGTTATGATATGATTGATTGAATATGTGAGAAGCATTCCATACATGAATGCATGATCAGATAATGGGAGTTGTGACCAGAGTAGCCACCGATCAGAGTTTAAAGCTCAACGAGTAAAAAGAGCCTCGAGCTCATAAAGTTATTAAGAGCCTAAGGCTTACTATGTATAATGAGCCCTATATCCTCATCGGATAAGGGACAGTTATTAATCAGCCCGATATCCAAAATAGATAGGGACAGTTCAGGCACTCGGTCACAACAACGTAATAATTAGAAAGTGTCTCATGAGCATTTCATATGCGTTTTTATTTGATCGATTGAAATGTGAAATTTGCCTATGTTTAAGTGAAAATGTGATACTTATGTAAAGTCCAGTATGTGATTTATGTTATGTGAAACGATGTGTTGCATAAATTGAATGAACCATCGATGATGGTTACCTCATTGAGTTCGCAAAATTTACCAAACTTGCAACGTTGTCTTTTCAGGACCAAGAGACAACTCTAGCTTCTGAAAGGCTCTACCAGCTGTGTAGATTGTGATTGACAAGAGAAGTCATAGTACAAAGGTCGGTCAGCTGGGATTTTTGGACGGATTAGTTAGATTGTACATATTTTTCTCATTCAAGTAGTACTATAGTATTAGGTTTTTGATGATGTATATATGGAAAATGTTGAAAGACACAATGTAGACAATCGGGTTTTATTAAATGAAATAAGGAAAAAGTTGTTTTTAAAATATTGTGATTTTATTATGATGCTTTATAAATGAATTATGATATGATACCATGTGAAGTGAATGTAGTGATCGAAAGTAGCTCACCCTTATCATAGGATATGTATCGGAATGACCTCCGGACGTCCCGGTGCGTACCCTGCAGTAAGGGGCGATACAACATAGATATATTAGGTTAATTTTTATTTTAACACTAATAATCAATCTTTTTTGAAAAATTAAATAATTCACTTAAATAACAATTTCAATTCCATATAAGGTATTCTATAAATACAAAAGATGTCCAGTACCATTGCCTTGGACATTTTGACATTCATTATGCCGTAATAAAAGCACCTACCACAGGTTTCATTACCATGAATAGGTTTCTTATCCAGCTTACACATTTCATGTTTCTTATGTTTAGGTTCCTCTTATTATCATTTTCCTCTTCTATTTGCATTTCTACTTATATAATTCTCTCAACATCTTAGCTTTATATGTTAAGTTCCAGGGGAGTTCTTATATGGTTTTGATTAGTAGGTATACTTTGAATTGTGTACTTTTTTTCTTTTTTTTTCTTTCATTTGTTAATCTAAAATTTATGAGATGTATTTTAAGCTATATGCATGGGCTGGGAATGCCAATCCTCTTTTCTTCATTGAATTATGATGTAATCATATATGATAATTTTGATATGCATTCTTTGTTCACCAACAGATGATTTGATTTCTTCCTAATGTGCCATGTTATTGCTTATTTATTACTCCAGGTAAAGAAATGCCCTTCAGACTTTAGGATAGTAACTTTTATATTGTCAACACATTCTTTTAGATCATTTAAAACCATCTCTAATATGGAGTTCTCATGTGCTTCTAATGTATATACTACACCTTTAAAATACAAGAATCACCTAAGGATCATTAATGCTCTTGTAACATCCCATCACCGATGAGAAGGGTAATTTGGTCATTTGGGACGGGTTAGGAATGTTTAAATATATCTCGGCATGCACATGCATCTTATAGCCTC
>JAOSBM010000204.1:9212484-9224596 GCA_027568955.1 Erythroxylum tenue | reverse complement strand
GACTGCCTGGATCCACCTGAAGCTCTAAATGTTCTGGTTTGGCGCTTACTGAAGCCTCTACCAGAACTGCCCTGACTCTCACTTGGCCTCTTTCCTCGAGACCCTTGCCCAGCCTCAGATCGCTTCACCCTCATCAGCTGTTCCACTCTGACAGCAGCAGCCCTCAACTCAATAAATGTTCCCATATCAGACCTCGCTAATCTGGTCCTGATTTCCATGTTCAGCCCATTCTCAAACCATTATGTTGATGACTCTACTAACAGTTCTTGTGCTCAACCCCAGAACCAGCATAGCTAATGATCAGGAGCCAAACGACAGGCATCGAAGCGTGCCTGAAAGTCTGTGACATATTCGTAGATCCCAAGTGTATTAGAAATTGCTACAAGATATGTAGGCACCCTCCTCTAGATAGTCAGGGTTCATGCTAAAGAGACTGTACCCATCAATACAAAGACCTCAACAGCGTGATTTCTTGCCTTACTAAGTGCTCTACTTGAGATCTGTTTATTAGTCAATATTCCAATTATTTATCATGGAAACAACATAGTAATTCAGATTTTTACAATTTATAAATTTTAATCTTACTTCTTTGAAATTTGTCACGGCTCAGTCTCCGCGCTTCTATTTCCCACGTGGTCACCGACTCCGTCATGCTTTACTCCCACACATCGCACTCTTGTACATTGACTTCTCTATCTCACACTAGAGTGGTTGGTTTCTGTCTCATTTTGGCAGCAGTATGTGGTCTCTCATTATTGCTACTTTTCTTATTATTCAAGCGATATGACCAAAATTTGCGATACTAGTTCTTGATTGCTTTTTGTGACTCGTGTTCTCCTTCATTTCATAATTGAATTTTTTTGATTTGAAACTGTGCAAAATCTTTAGAATTAGCAGTAATTTTGAGTTAGTAATGATTCATAACCTCTCAATTTGGAATTAGCAACATGTTAATAAAATCTTCACCATGGTCATGATTTGTCTTTGTAGTTGCTTAATAGTGTTTCCTCTCATTGAGCAAATGAAGTTGAGCTAATTCTTTATTAAAAACAAAGAAGAACAAATACTAAACAACATTACATTTTTCATATCAATGAATTGTCTTGTCTGCCAAAATGTTCAATTTAACGTTTGATAAACCCAAATTAGTCCATCAACAGAGAAACTTGTTACTGTGAGTACCAAAATAATAAAGTGAAATAAATTTGGTTAATAGGTGATTAGCATTGTGTTAAACCAATTTGATGTAGAATTAAATGCAATGAACTAGGATCGGTAATTTATATTGAATATGATTACTTCCACTAACTTATAGTTTCTTATTGTGTCGAATTTACAAAAACTATCCTAAAAAAAATGGTCTATGTGAACAACATTTACATTTTCATTTAAAAAAGACATACTCTCATTGTTGTTGACAAGAATAATTAGAAGAGATAGAAATCTTACTGCCAACTTTTTGGCTATTAGGGAGTAACATTATACACTTTAATAAATCAAATTGAGGTATTACCATATTGTCATTCGATTATAATGAGTAACGATGTTGTCACTTATTTCATTACATAATTTTATTGTCAGTTTATTGTTTTCTTTTGTTAGTTTATGTATGAATTTGAGCACTAATGATTATATTGTGATAATTGCAGTAACATCTTAAGGTTATAAATTCGATGTCTTCTACTACTACTACTACATTAAATTTAAATGATGGTTATGTTGTTTGTGTTGGATATTTTTGTCTTTTTTCATAAAGTTGGACAACTATTAATTACATTTTTCGATTTTTCAATAACTTATCAGTTAAGTTACGTAATTTGATTCAGACAGACTAAAATAAACAAGTTTGAAATAAAACATCATGGATTCAAAAACACCATACATGACATGTTTGCCCACATAATAAGTTATTACGTATTAAAAAAACATATTCAATTATTAGTGAACTATGTTGTATTTATTAGGAAAGTACTATAGCAATTAATATTATTATTGTAATTATCCTCAAATGTAAAATTAACATTTAATTCATTAAATGTGTTGTGAAAAAGCACTAATTTTACAGTATTTATTACTAAACAGAAAAGCTACTTACATGAAACCTGAGCTATAAAAAGCCTCCATCTATCTACTCGAGCAGTACTCACAAACTTTGTGGCATTCAATCAACGTTGGAGCTAAAGCGTGAATGGAAAATACATTTTTCATATCTCTCAAACACTTTACATCTCTACATTTATATATAGTCCCTGACTAGGATTTACTAAAAAGGAAGATATATACAAAAGGATGTAATATATATTCCAATATCTCCTAATAAATAGGTCTTGATCTCGATTCTTCTCCTGATTCTTTTGTCGATTCTTCTCCAAATTCTTTGATTGATTTACTCAACACTCCTCCTAAGTTGGAGTGTAAATGTCTTTCATTCCAATTTCCTTGATAAATTTGTGAAATAACGGACTTGCCACTGCCTTTGTGAGAATATCAGCGAGCTATTCACCTGAACGGATATGAGGAACTGCAATGACGCCATTTTCAATTTTTTCTTTAATGAAATGCCTATCAATCTCCACATGCTTGATTCTATCGTGTTGAACTGGATTGTGAGCTATGTCACAAGCTGCTTTATTGTCACAATACAATTTCATAGGCTTATTAAACTTAATTCCTATTTCTTCTAAGAGTTTTTTAATCCACAACAATTCACAAACTCCTACCGCCATGCCACGATATTCAGCTTCTACACTAGATCTAGCTACTACTCCTTGTTTTTTACTTCTCCAAGTCACCAAATTCCCCCCAACAAAGGTTAGATATCTAACTGTTGATCTTCTATCATCAACCGACCCTGCCCAATCAGCATCAGTAAAACATTCAACCTCAAGATTGTTACTTTTTGAAAAAAATATTCCCTTTCCAAGAGAATTTTTTAAATACCTTAAAATTCTCATTACTGCCTCTAAATGACTTTCACAAGGTGAGTGCATATATTGACTAACTAAGCTAACTGGGTTAACCAAATCAGGCCGTGTATGGGGCAAATACATAAGCCTTCTAACTAGCCTTTGATATCTTTCTCTATTCACAGGTGTACCATTGCTATCCTTACTCAATTTTATTTTTTCAGCTACAGGTGTATCCACAGGTTTTCATGCCAACATGCCTACTTCTTTAAGCAATTCCATCACATATTTCCTTTGTGTTAAAAATATCCCCTTCTTTGATCTTAACACTTCAATGCCCAAGAAAAATTTAAGATTTTCCAAATCCTTCATTTCAAACAGCTTTGATAGGTACTCATGCAACATTTGCTTTTCCTTTTCATCATGTCCAGTCACAATCATATCATCTACATAAATGATTAGGATAGTAATTTTCCCACCATTTCATTTCAAAAATAGTGTGTGATCCGAATTACACTATTTATAACCAAAAGACTGCATAGAAGAGATGAACCTCCCAAACCAAGCTCTTGGAGATTGTTTCAAACCATACAAAGATTTTTTTTTAATTTACACACCTTATTACTTCTGTCATTTTTCAAGACACTACCAGGAGGTAACTCCATATGTATTTCTTCTTCAAGGATACCATGCAAGAATGCATTTTTTTACATCATATTGATGTAAGTGCCAGTCAAAATTAGCAGCTAAGGATAAAAGAATGTGTACTGTATTGATCTTGGTAGCTGGTGCAAATGTTTCTTCATAATCTATGCCATAATCCTGACTATACCCTTTTGTCACTAACTTTGCCTTGAACCTTTCAATTTCACCATTGGCTTTGTGTTTCACGGCATACACCCATCGACATCCCACAAGTTTTTTTCCATCAGGTAAATCAACAATCTCCTATGTTTTATTTTTTTCAAGCTAACTCATTTCTTCCTCCATTGCTTTCCTCCATCTAGCATCTTCCAATGCCTCCTGCATACTGTTAGGAACATTTATAGTAGATATTTGATTCAAAAAAGACTGAGATTCCCTTGTGATTTTGTGATAAGATACATAGTTAGCAATAGGATACTTTGATGTAGAAGAAAGAGTGGGTTCATATGACTGTTTGGATTTTCCACGGTTACTACGATATGGAAGAATCTTTGAACTTACTTGGTCATCTTGACTTGGCAGTGTTTGCACTAGTTTGGAAGAATCAATTATACTATCTTCATCTTCATTTTCAGTTCCAAGAGACGTATATAACTCATGCATATCATATGTTTCATTTTTTTTCAAGATGATTTTCATTTTCAAAACAGATTTCAGTTTGGTTTGGTTCTAACTGACTGACATTATTTCCAGGTTGACTGATACATGTTTCGGATTCAATATCATTTGGACTTTCAAAAGCAATTTCATTTCCAGTATGTGCACTTGGCTTGTTTTCATTTCTATGAGTGCATGGTTTTGATGTTGGTGGTGGTTCATGTTCGTGAGATTCATTTTTTTCATTTTGTGCCATACCATTTCCTAATTGCAAGTATTCTAAATCACTAGTTTTTGTGATGCTCTCCCCCTTACTTGCAGTTTGCTCCCCTTTACTATAATACATACAATTTTCATGAAATTTAACACCTAACATGACATACATTTTTTTTATGTGTGGACAATAATATCTATATCCTTTTTTATTGACGCCATATCCTACAAAAACACATCTATATGCTTTAGGTTCTAATTTATTTCCTTTGTGTACGTTTTGCAAATGTACAAAAGCAGTACATCCAAATACACGTGGAGGTAAATTCATTGGTGTTGGTGTCTCTACATGCAAACATAAGGTATCTAAAGGTGTTTTAAAACCCAAGATTCGTGGCAGCAACCTATTTATCAAATATGTAGATGTCGTAATAGCTTCACCCCAATATGACAGAGGCATATTTGCTCCGATTAACATGGATCTAGTCATTTCTAACAGGTGTCTATTTTTACGTTCAGCTATACCATTTTGTTGTGGTGTATTAGGACAACTAGTTTGATGAATCATTCCATTTGTGTGCAAAAAATCCTTTAATGCATGACTAGTACATTCCCCTCCATTATCCGACCTAAGGATTTGAATTTTCTTATGATACTATGTTTCAACCATATTGTAAAATTTCTTAAATAATTCTCCTACCTCACTTTTATGTTTCATCAAGCAAATCCACGTCTTTTTGCTAAAATCATCTATAAAAGTTACAAACCATTTAGCACCATTTAATGTAGACACACGTGACGGGCCCCATACGTCAGAATGTACTACCATAAAAAGGTTTAGGACTTCGAGTGGTGCTTGGCAGAAACAAGGCAACTTAAGGGCAATTAAAACACTGGCTTTTTGTAAGTTCACAGACATCACATTTCAAATCCTTTATTTCATAATTCAAAAAATTGTTCGGAAACAAATATTTCAAATATATAAAGGATGCATGACCAAATTGTTTATGTAAAAGCCAAAGTTCAGGAATATTAGAAAAACCAGTTGATAAACATGAAGCCGTCGCTAGAGCTTTCGAAGAAGTGGTAGTAAAATCCAGATAGTATAATTTGCCTCTTTGAGTCCCAGAGCTAATCGTCTGCCTCTTCTTGATGTCCTTGAAAACAAAAAAATTAGGCCAAAAAATTACGATACAATTTAAGGCATGGGTTATTTGTGCTATATATAAAAGGCTATAATTCAAAGATGGTATGACAAGAATTTTTTCAGGGTTGAGGTTATTCACTGTTAAGGATCCTTCACCTAGTACGGGCACATTTTCTCACTAACAGTGGTGACATCTTTTATTTGTGATAGTTTCAAGTTTTTCACAGTTTGATCATAACTCATATGCTAAGTTGCTCCCGAATCAATTCCCCATGTATTTGAACCAAACAGTGCAGGAGAAGTCAGAGACTTACTAGACAAGGAAACATTCATAGCTAAGGCTATTTTGGACTCCATACCTTCAGATTTTGTTTCAATAGGGCTTGTTTGTGCAACATTTGCTTTACCCTTGCGTTTTGGTGCCTTCTTTGGATCCCACCAATCAGGATACCCGATTCTTTCATAGCTTTTTTCCCAAGTGTGACCTGGTAAGTCACAATATGTGCATTCCAAACTGCTGCCAGCTTTCTTCGTTTCAGGATTATGCACCCCATAGCTTTTGCTGGTTTCTTTCGATTCCTTTTTTCCTTTGTCCTTTCTGTTTCCTTGATTTTGTGTACACATTGCAACAGTTTCATTTTGACTGTCACCACGACTTAAGGCCTTCCTATTTGCTTCTCTCCTTATATATGCATACTCTTCTTCAAGATCTGGTTTTGGTTCCATGCGAAGTATTTCTCTGCAAACTTGAACATACTCAACATCAAGTCCATTCAAAAACATATATATTAGCAACCTTTCAATAGATGTTTTATGGGCGACAATATCCTCGGGGTCCTTTATAACAACCTTGTCGCGATAGTCCAATTCTGGGAAGATCTCCGATAGCTCGCCATAATACACTGGAAGTGTCCGACCAGCCTGTCGTATCATGAAGGCTCGTTGATGTAAGGAGAACAATTGTGCCTCATCACCTCCATCATAATAGGCTTTGGCAAGAGCGCTCCAGATTGCACGAGCCGTTAGTAATCTCATATATCTCTTCATCAAATCTGGTGTCATTGACGTAAATAACCAACCTTGAACCTTTTAGTTTTCAACTTTCCACTTATTGTAAGCTAGATCTGTCTTTGCCGATGGTGCTTCATCACTGAGAATATATGTCAACTTCTCATGGGCAGCTACATGAATCTCCACGATTTGAGCCAAAACAACATAGTTGGTCTCATTTAAAATAATTCCAGCATTGAAGCTTGGATTTTCTGTTTGATATTGGATGATTGGTTGTGTTTTCGAGTCAGTGGATGTTGGGTTTGCAAGGGGTAGAGTAGGTGGGTCATTTTCAGTCATGGTGAGGGATAAGATTGGGATTCAGGCGATACAAAGATGCAAGAAAAACAAAGTTTATTCTAGCTCTGATACCATGAAGCATGAATGGAAAATACGTTTTTCATATCTCTCAAACACTTTACATATCTACATATATATATATAGTCCCTGACTAGGATTTACAAAAAACGAAGATATATACAAAAGGAAGTGATATATATTATGATATCTCCTAATAAATAGGTCTTGATATTCTTCTCCTGATTCTTCTGTTGATTCTTCTCCAACTTCTTTGATTGATTTACTCAACAGGAGTACAGAAGACTTGGATCAAGAACCATTATGTTGGTGACTCTACTAATAGTTCTTATGCTCAACGCCAGAACCAGCATAGCTAATGATCAGGAGCCAAACGGCAGGCATGGACCACTAAAATGCTTGGAAGTGTGCCTGAAGGTTTGTGACATATTCGTAGATCCCAAGTGTATTAGAAAGTGCTACAAGATATGTAGGCACCCTCCTCTGGATAGTCAGGGTTCATGCTACAGAGACTATGCCCATCAATACAAAGACCTCGACGGCGTGATTTCTTGCCTTACCAAGTGCTCTACTTGAGATTTGTTTATGAAATATGACAATGAATTGTGGTTTAATAAGTCTGATATATTTATGATACTTTTGTATTTTTTTGTCAGTTGTATGTGTAATATGTAATGTTACTTAGTTACGTATTTTGGACGTGAAAGGACAAGAAACGAAGGAATGTGGAAATACCTGATTTTCGGTCTCCGTAACTATAAATGAGTTTTTCGAAGCTTAAAACGAATGCGAAATCACTATCGTCTTCACGGGAACTACTCTCTGGGACGCGAGTAAGGTCTTTATACAGTTTTCTCAAATCGTAAGTTCTCTTAACGGATTAGAGAATTCCTATGCTTACGATTGATTATATGAGCAAGTGCATGAAACCTTAATCTTTATATATAGCATCTGTATCGGGCTTCTCCATCACAAGACCGATATGGGTCCGGTCTATACTGATTGGGATATATTTTGCACTCAAACTTCGACCCATTGATTTCGATCATTTATTGAGCCACTTTATTATCATTATCTGGATCAAATTACGTAACTTAACTGATAAGTTATTAAAAAACTGAAAATTGTAATTAATAATTGTTCAACTTTACAAAAAATGACAAAATTGTCCAACAGTACGATCACGATTTTGCACTTATGAACATGCTTGATAATCAATAAAAAATTGGAAATAAGAATACAGTTTTGAATGGATAAAATTAATAATGATAAAATTAGAATAGTTTTCTTAAAATGAGATAATATTATAATATTATTAAGATTTTATGAATATATGATTATCATTTTAATCTATTACCAATATTTGATTAATTTTATCTTAATATTACTATCAAAATAATATATTCCTTCTTTTATATTTAATTTTTAATTATTATTTAATTTTATTCCGATAATTCTATATCAAATAAAAATATTTTGTAATTTTTGTTCTTATCATAATTATTAATTTGTTAAATAATTGAAAAATAAATTTTGATTAATTATTTATAAATTATAAAATATTTTTTGATTATTTGCAGAATAAATCATATAAAACTAAATTATACGAGTGAAAATTTTCTCATTATTTGTAATATTTGATAACTAATACTGGCATAATTATTGACCTGTTTAATCTCATCTCTAGTGATTAGATTCCAAACATGTATAATTAAGAATTTCATTTCTTTTCTCAATCTTGCTTTCAATTTTTCATTCATATTTTTTATTCTAATTTCTTTATTATTGCTTATCGAACAGAGGCCTAAAGTACCTGATTAGGATTAAAATAGTTTTTATTTATTTAAAAAATATCATTTAAAATTAATAAAAATGCATTATAGTATTTGAAACTTTAAAATTAAACTTTTGTCAAAAAAAAATTAAAAATAAACTTTACTTAACTATCTATCAAATTATTTTAACAAAAAGTATTAAATACTTAACTTTTATTATCATCAAATCTTATGTAATTATTTTGATTTAAATTTTAAACAAATTATCATACAAATTTATGATTTCCTGTAATTGACAAAGGAAAAGGAAGAATTAGAATATTGTCGATTTCTACAATCCTTCATCAAATAAAGCTCGAGCACTCTTTCTCGGCATTCTTACTGTTTTTATTTTATAAACTTGAATTCAAAATATATATAAGTACAGTGTGATTTGCAAGTTATTGTATCAATTCAAAGATTTATCCGATACGCACTTAAAAGATAATGGACGCGGGTTTCTCTATTTTTAAAAAAAATCAACGAAAACATATCCAAACACTAGTCTATACTCATTGTACTTGCCATGAAAACAACCAAGTAATTAAGATTATTACAGTGGAGTTATCTGATAAGTAAGATTAAAATTTATAAATCATTAAATGTGTTGTCAAAACCAAAGATTTAGAGTATTGATTACAAAAAAAAAAAAAAGGAGCAACGCATATCAAGCCATGTGGTTCCCCGTGAATGTGCTACAGAAAGAGTACCTACTCCAAAAATGTCAATAGAGTTAACTATTATGTAATTTGTTATTGTGATTTTAATCCCCCGCTACAAACTTCTATTAAAAATTTGCTATTCGCCACTCGATGAATCAGACAGACTAAAACATCATGGATTAACAAAAACTCCATACACGACATGATTGTCTACATAACAAGTTATTATGTATTAACCAAAACATGCTCAAATATTAGATAACATACATTGTATTTATAACTAGAAACGTTCTATTGTAATTAATGTTATTATAGTATTTTTCCTAATATATAAAATTAACATTTAACTCATTAAATGCGCTGTGGAAAGGCAATGCTTTAGAGTATTTATTTTGAAAAGCAATTTATTTGAAACCATGCGTCCCCACATGAATGAGATCTATAAAAGGGCTATATCTATCTACTCAAGGAGCACTTACAAACTTGGTAGCAGTCAATCAACGATGGAGCAGAGAGGACTTGGATCAAGAACCATTACGTTGGTGATTCTAGTGGCTGTTCTTGTGTTCAACACCAGAACCAGCGTTGCTAATGATCAGGAGCCACCAACTGGGAATGGACGACTAAAATGCTGGGCAATTTGCCTGAAGCTCTGTGACATATTCTTAGATCCCACGTGTCTCGTTAAGTGCGAGTATGCATGTAGACACCCTCCTCCAGATAGTCCGAATTCATGCTACAGAGACTGTGCCCATCAGTACAAAGAACTCGATGGCGTGATTTCTTGCTTTAGCAAATGCTCTGCTTGAGATTTGTTTATGAAATATGACGAATGAATCTTGGTTTAATAAGTTTGATATATTTATGTACTTTTGTTTTCTTTGATATACTTTTAAAACTTATTAATACCGTTAATATTTTAAGTAATTTAAAACATCACGTACATTTTTAGAATAAGTAAAATTATAATAAAATTATAGTAAGTAAGTATGTGTCAACAAAAACATATCCAAATATTAGCAATACACTATTGTATTTATTATGAAAATATCATAGTAATTAATATTATTAATGTGGAGTTATCTGATAAGTAAGATTAAAATTTATTAATCATTAAATGCGTTGTCAAAACCAATGATTTAGAGCATTTATTACTAAACAAAAGAGTAATTCATACAAAACCATACCGCTCTACATGAATGTGGTATAAAAAGAATCTATATACTCCAGGGGTGTCAATAAAGTTGATTAACTGAGTTAACTACAAACTTGGTAAGCAATCTATCAAATTTGAAGCACGAAAGACTTGGGTCAAGAACCATTATAGTGATGGTGGTACTAACAATTCTTGTATGCAACACCATAACCAGCTCTGGTAATGATCACGATTCACGAACCAAACCAGAAGGAGCCACGAACACCAAATGGATGGAGTTGTGCCTGAAGTTCTGTGACATATTCATAGACCCCAAATGTTTTCTAAAGTGCTCAAGGCTATGTAGACCTCCCCAACAAGATGGTCGAAATTCATGCCACGCAGAACCGCCAGAATTCAAACAGTGTTACTTCTTGCTTTAGCAAGTGCTTTAATTGAGATTTGATGGTCTAAATAATGTGACACGTCTGATACATATGTGAAAGTTACAATTAAACTTTTTTTTGGTAAAAAAAAACATATGCATGCTGTTGTTTATTAACATATCTAAAAAGTTACAATTAAACTTTTTTATTAACATATGCATGCTGTTGTTTAATTTTTAATACTTCGTAGCTCTTAATTATTACTTTTTAGATATATAATAAGTAGATATTTTTTAGGTGAGTACCAGCTGCTTTTTTATAACCATAAGATTACAAGTTCAAACTGCGGAAATATTCTCTTTGTAAAAATACAAAAGAAATGTTATGCACATTATAACATTCTCTGTACCTTCACAAAACGAAAAGCCTTGTATACAGGATATGTTGACTTTGACTAAGTAAAATTTTTAATCTATATAATAATTGGCAGATTACTATTTTTAATTTAATTAATTATGAAGTTGGAATCAAGTAATTTTTTAGAGGTTTAAATTCTAAGATTAAAAACTTTAAACCCTAAACATCCTTATGCAATTTATGTTTCCTAAACTTAGCTAGGAATTATATATACAGTGCGTCTGCTATTCTTAAACAGGTAAACAAATTATAATTTATGAATATTCAATTTTTAGTGGTTAAATGCAATGAACATAAACTAGAATTTTTTTTTGGTTACTAAGTTTAAGTAAGGCCTTGCGAGAGTCATTCAATGCTAATGAGACTATGTACTTTGCTTATCTTGAGACTTGTAGTAGTCGAGAAGCAAGGTTCGGAACTCGGTTGGTGTACTTTATTTTTTCATGAAAGCCAAAGCAAATTTTGTAATAGCAATTTAATTTTCTATTAAATTTTAAAATTTGTCCAATTATTATATTTTCCTGCATTAAGCTTCTATACATTCAATATATATATATATATTCTTATATTTTTATGCACATAAGCTTCTATAAATTCAATATATATATATAAGGCATTGCATGTGCATACGTAATAAATTGCTGCAAACAACTCCCTCTGATTCATAATAAGTGTCGTTTTAGATGAATTTTAATTATTCAAAATAAGTGTCGTTTGTGACTTTTTATGCATATTTATGATTTGACTTCCAAAATTACCCTT
>JAOSBM010000204.1:9190091-9206102 GCA_027568955.1 Erythroxylum tenue | reverse complement strand
TGCCTACAATACAGCTTTGTACAAGGAAAGAATCAATTAGGTTTAATCTTCTCCTAATTAATCGGGATTCTCCAACAGGTTGGACAGGGCTTAAAGTCCCAAAACTGAAACATTTTAATGGTGTTCAAGTTGTTAAGATGTTGGAGAACTTCCTATGGGAGATGAAGCAATATTTTCTTACAGCACCTTTACGGCAAGAGTGTTGGAAGTGGAAAAAATGATGTTGGCAAGTACGTAGTTAGTTGGTGAAGTCAAGTTATGGTGGCATGTGATACAAAGGTCATCTTGGGACTTGAACTTTTACCGAAGTTAATCGCCAGCATCCTTTGCACGGCAGTTTTACTTAGGTCCGCTTAAGTAAGAATTCAACCTTCAATGACTCTCGAAGTATTTACCTTGCACACTCGAAGAAACAATACTACGAAAGCAATAAGAAAACAAAGGCAATAAGAAAACAAGAAAAATACGATAAAACCAATCTTTATATATTTTCCCTCAAAAGAATGCAAGGGTTGCTCTTTCTGATTGAATGAGTAGAGCAAAGCTCGAATAAGCTATATATAAGCACTCTAACTTGGAAGCCAAGTTAAATTTAGAATCCTACTTAAACTGAACTGCCTAAGATCATGCTAAGATCACGTTTATCTCTATCAGATTACATCACGTGGACCAATTGGATGACACCCTCATCTAAATAGGACTCTAACTAATAAGATAGAATCTACAAAATAACAGAAAAATAGAGTTTACATTCAAATAGGAAATTAACATCTTTATTCTCGAAGATCTCTACTATCTTCAGATGTTGTGTCCACTGCAACTATAACTCCTAGTTGTCGCCACATCATTCAAGATTTTTTCACGATCTCTATCCGTTGATGATGCGGTGTGACCTTGCCAAAACCCATATAGCATACTGGCCTGATCTAATGCTTCCCACAACAAGTCCGCTAGTCATGGTCCATTCATTCGAGCATGGGCCAAGTCTTTAATCCATCAAGTCCTTAGCCTAAGTCGACTCAATCTCCACAAAATCTAAGACTCTATCAAAATTCGCACCAAGTTCGATCCTACTCGCCTATGTTTGCTTTAGTGTCTTCGCATGCCTCCCTCATATGTGTAATCTAGCTATCGTGAAGGTCGCTAAAAAGTGCTCAGAAGTTTAATGGTCTAATAACGTGCAAGGATTGATGGTAATCTGAATGCAGGTCATCTATGAATTAAGTCATGGGATGTGTGTGGGAACTAAAGCAGTTCTACCTTACAATACCTTTTGGGTAGTGAGGGAAGCCTTGCAAAATTTGCGGCATGATCGAACAGTCTAAAATTACGTCAAGGCGTTTAGATATGTAAAGCATGGAAATGGGAGGATATATCACCTGTCCAATGAATGCTTCAAAGGGGCACCTAGAAGCTGTTTAACAAATTGATTAAGTGCACATAAGCTGTTTAGTGAAATTTTGCTGAAACTTAACTGAAGTTGAAACACAAAGGATTTGAAGACATTTATCTAGCGTCAAAACACCTCCATAACACTAGGTTTGTATAAGAAAGGAAAACTTGGTGCTGCATACAAGAATCGATAAATGCATCCTCCATTGTCTGCTTGATCTTGGTCCAAGTTTGGTGTTTGGATTGCGTTGGTTGGAGTGGAGTCTTGGTACCGTTATGGTGGGTATCAGTTACGTATATTTACCCCTTGATTGACCTACCCCCAAACACTATCTACAGATGAAGTATTAATAATCCAGAAATGCGTGCGTTCCAAGTTAGGAATCTGCTAAACAATTTAACGTGTGGAAAATTAGCAACACAGTTTGAATTGAATCTTAAACAATGTAGCAACAGTGTCTTGGACACAGCATCACGTCCATGTCTGCATCACATTTTAGTTTCACTTTTAAACTGTCAAGAAAAGCAAAAATCACAAACAATAAAGACCCTTAATAATTTGTTAGCCTCGCTCCTAGATAGGTGGACCATCCTTGACATCATTTCCACCATTCTCAATCATCAGTCTTTTAACTGTTTTTTCGGCATGACTTCCATTCCATTTTCTCCTGGATGCTGGGGTTGATGCCTACCAATTAAACAATGATCCTCCTCCCAACCAGAATCGTCGTGCCTGTGATTGTGATGACTATGGTGGTAATGACTGGATTTCTTATGCCTCAATGGTTTGTTTGTTTCTTCAAGGCTGTCATCTGACCATTTCCCTAAAGATCTACTCCTTTGCTCACGATTTTCGTCATCATAATCAGAAGACATAGAATCCACACTATGTGGTCGCCTGTGATGCTTCTGATACTTTGCATGAGTTTTTTTGGGCTTGTCACTCAAGTCTGAATCACTAGATTCCGTCCAGTGATGGCATTTGTCGTGATATGAATGATTTCTCCTACGTGTTGCACCATTGTCATCATCACTTGACGAATCTGATTCTGATAGCTGATGGCGTTTGTGATGCCTTCTACTACTCCTCTTGACTACATCGTCATCGGTTGAGGAAGCAGAACTAGAATCTGATCTTGAATCATGGTGCCTGTGTCTTCTATGGTGTCTCCTCTTCCTCTTCCTCTCTTGTTCCGGATCACTCTGTAGCTTGTCATTGAAGTCATCACTTGATCCTGAGGGCTGCCTCTTTGGCTTTCGCTTAGGTCTCCTTTCTCTCCTTTTCTCATTGTCACCAGAATCAGAATGAGCATTTTTCTTGTGCTTCTTGTGGGTTTTTTTCCTAAACTTTCTCTCATCAATACTGCCACTGTCACTGTCAGAGTCAGATTTGGACATTGATCTCCTTTTGTGTTTCAAAGCCTTCCGCTTCTTCTCTTTGGCGTCAGCATCTGCCTTTGCTTTTGCAGCAGCTTCTAGCTTTTGCTCCCATTTCAAGGGCGCTTCTTTCTTCTCCAAGACTCTCTTCTTTTTCTCCTCAACCAACTGGATGAACTGTTTGCAGTCCATTTACGCAGAAAAATCAGCTCAATACCTACATTATGGTAGGATGAAGAACAGAAGAGCATCTCACAGAAGAGAAAACACAATGTTAGTTCTTCCATCATCAAATAAAGCTTCAGAAAACATATGATAAAATCTAGAAAACAATACAGGATCAATTTCAAACAAGTTCTCAAGTAAACAAAACTGTTGCCATCAAACCCTTCATGAGTTTGCTCACAAAGCAAGGAAAAGCCTTAGCAGGAAACTCGGGGGATAAGTAGCACTTATAAACTCCAATATCAGTTACAAAACCAAGTCATGAGAGGTAAGGGAATAAAAAAAGAGAAGTATGGAAATGTGTAGCACAACATTGGATGACTTATATCAGGAATTACAAACAAGGTGATATCTGGAATGATCATCAACAAGCCTAGGTACCCTGTAATGTTTAGAAACATCCATACAAACAGAATTTGATTCAAATTTCTTACCTTATGCGTCAGAAAGGAAAGGCCTTTGAAAAATGTGGCAGGAACTTTGCGCAAATAAAACAAAGCAGACCTGGAAAAGTTGATTAAAAAACGTATTTCAGAAGAATCTACACTAAAATAAAGCAACAAATAAGAGAAGCCAAGTTGAAAATTTTAACTCAACCTCCCAATTCAAAGCATGGAAAGAAGGGGAAAAAACGAGGAAAATGGAAACATCAAATTCAATGCAAATAATCATCTATATAAGTCGTGGTTTTCAATTTCATTTTTAAATGAGTACTTCTCCAGACAGTGATGGTTTGAAAAGCACCAGCAGAAACATGTACGCATTCAATTAAAGACAACCGTCCACAAGTATCAAAAAGAAAAATATAAAAATAAAAGCAATCAGCAATCTACGAAGGGCAGACAGTGAAACACGATAGGAAATCGTCGTAGTACCATTAATCATCGTACCAAAAATCTTCAACTTTAGACGACAGCCCAATTCACGAAACAAAAGCAAATGAAATCACAAGCATCCAAAAAACCCTAAACTTTATTAACGCAACACCCTAGATCAATCACAAAATTGAGAAAAACTAGGGTTTAATCAAGCAATTCGTCGACATAAATTAAAAATCCCAAAACAACAATGACAAAGATGAGAGAAACAAGTAGAATAAACAAAAGAAGAAAATTTACCCACGAGATGAAGCGAGAGAAAGAAGAGAAGAACACAATAATTACCCTCTCTCTCTCTTCCTCCCTCTGCCTACCTTAACGCTAGGGCTTGGACGCGGAATGATCTATTGGAGCAGAGAGAGATTGGTGACGGCTTTATTTTATTAATAAAGGAATCCTACAATACTTAATATTTACGCGCTTTCTCATGTGAGCATATGCTCGTGTCACGTACTTCACACGTCCATCGGCCAACGGGACCTCACATCTGACGGTCCCTACTTCTTTGTTTCTGAAATAAAATAATTTGAAATTAACGGCAAGTATATAATTGGTGGTAGTTTGAATTTCTTAAATCTGTGTCCACATCCAAATTTATATTTAATTGGATAAAATTTATCACTTATTCCTATATCTAAGGGATTTAACGAACTCATTAGGTATTTTATAATAATATGTCAAATTAAACCTTATAAGTCCAAAGTTGCTATTATTATAAAATCATCTTTAAAGAATCTAATCTATCATTCATATCGATACAAGATCAAAGAAAATCTTCATCACAATTACCATGGCTAGGTCTATAATGGTTGCATACATTGTATGTATGTAAACACCAATATGAATGGTGTGCTCTTAAAACACCTTGATTAATAAACCTTTATTTAGTATATCTGCAATTATGGAATATGTCACAATATATTCTTTAGATATTTGATCAATATGAATTCCTTCTTTAACAACTAGGAAGTTGATATTGGTGTACTTTGACTTTGATGAGTTTTTGTTATTATTAGAATATAACACTATGAAATTATTGTCTTAAAATAACTTTAATGGTCTTTAATGGTATTTATAATACACTGATAATAAAGTTCTATAAGCATATCTTATAATTGGATGCCTTATAATATGCTATAAACTTAATTGTCATGATGAAAAAAGCTATGAGTGTTTGCTTAGCACTTTTTCAAAGAAGCAGCTCCTCCAACAAACAAACAGATATAGCCTGAAGTAAATCTATGACTATCTTGGCATCCCACAAAATTAGAGTCAAAATACTTGTTGATCTCTAATTGATCCGGTCTCTAGTACGTGAACATGTAGGTTTTCAGGCAAAAGGGCAAATTGGACCCTAACATTTTCACCATAATTTAATTTAAACTCAAACATTTCAACACATCCAAAAAGAACTCTAACATTTCACAAATTTTTGATTTAACCTGCAAGTTAACTTTTCTTTAAGTCTTTTGTTACAAAAAGTATATCTAACATTTTTTTAAAAAAAATTAAATTTTTCGTTAATCAGAAGAATAAGAGTACACGAGTTAGGAATTTATAAAATAGAAACCAAAGCACACAATATTAAAGGTGTCAACATTTCTTTAAAACATTTCCCTTAACCAACTAACTATATTAAGCACATCATTTTATCTCCATCTTATTACTGTCATTTCACAAAGGGGCAAGTTACATTCCCCGTGGAATGTCGATGCCTTTAGACTTTTCCAATTAGGGATTGAAAATCCCATCGTCACCATAATGTTTAAATGCTACTATACCACTCCCCATGATTTTCTTGGTAATCCTCTTGCATGACCTAGTCTCTGATTCAACATAGCCCTTTACACCTTACATAATGCATGCAAAGGAGCTGGAGCCTACCATAATCTGGAGTCCAGATGATCAACATAGGTAAGCATTAATTTCACCTCCATTTAATCGTTTCCCTTTATTACTTTTATTCTTCAATCTTTGTTTATGCTATATTTTGGAAAATCTAGAGGCCTATTCAACTTCAAATTGTTAAGAATCTCTTAATTGTTCCATTACTTTATCGTGTGTTGAAACTTAACTCTTCGATTCATGTGTATTATACATGGCAAGTGGAGCCTAAAAAATTAAAGCATTGAAGTTCCACCCCCTCTCTCTCTCTCACTTCTCAACTCACCATTTCTTAGAACAAAAGGCTCTTCCATCTCCGAATGAAGATTTAGAGGACTTGTAAAGGATGATTATAATATAGAAAACCAAAGAAAATAAAAATAAATGAATATCGGTTTAATGGAGATTATTGGGCATGCAAACAAAGGAAGGCTAGCTAGTTAACTAGGTATTAAATATAATAGTTGGGCTTGGAACCAAATCCTTATTACTATGGTGAGAGACCCTTCTTTAGAGCTTGAATGGTGTTATTATCAATTTTAAAGGCCTTAGCCAAGATGGTGTCATCAATCCCAGTACTAAAAAGGGATACAATCTCTAAATTTGCACTCTTAAAAGTAGAAATTACAACAATAGTTTTTTACCCTACAACATTGTACTGAAATTGACCTAGTCCCTTAGGGAACATAAATACATCACATGTTTGTAAGGTTTAGAAGTAGAGCTTACTAGTTGAGTTAATAAACCTTACTTGAAGAAAGCCATCAACGAGGTATATTAACTTAGATGTCTGAGGATATGTGTGTGGTGGATTAGCAGTGCCATTAGGGAACTGAAGAACAACGTATGACACACTATGTCTATTAAGAGTTAGGAATTCAACCGTACAAAATTTTAAGATCTACAAAACTTATGATTTTTGTGTCTATGCATTTAGGAGGGAAATAGACTAATAAAGGTGAAGAATGACTCGTCAACATTGGTTACATTTGGAATGAAATTAGATAGAATGTTAGGGTCTCTAACTATAGCAATTTGGATTAAGATAATTGAAGCTAGCAAAAATAATAAGAATTTGGAGGTTAAACTTACGAAATATGAGGCCATGGTTATAGAAGAATTAATCTGCAAATAGAGAAGTTAAAGAGTGTGTGTGTGTGTGGGTGTGTGTGTGTGTAAGAGAGAGAGAGAGAGAAGTTTCAGATATATTTTTGGTAATAAAAGAATGATGGAACAGTTAAGTTAATGTTTAAATTGAATATTTGCGAAAGTTAAGATTCTTTTTGAACATGTCAAAAGGTTTAGATTTAAATTGAGATAAAAATGCTAGGGTTCAATTTGACCCTCTTGCTTACTCTTTTATTCTTTTATGATATCACATAACCCTTTTAACTGCTTTCTAATGATCCATTCCCAATTGCTCAAATATATGCCTAATAGTTCAATAATATATGGAACATCTAGAAGTGTACATATGTAAGCATACATTAGACTTCCTATAGACAAAGCATAAGGAATCTTTTGTATTTATTTAGTTTCTAAATCATTCTTAGGATATTAACTAAGACTAAATTTGCCTCCTTTAGCAATAAAGGTATCGTTTGGTTTACTATCCTACATGTCAAATCTTTTAAGTACCTTCTCGATATTGTTCTTTTATGATAATCTAAAAATACCTCAAGAATGATCTTCATGTATCTGAATCCCTAATACAAAAAGGACATCACCAAGATCTTTCTTCTCAAAATTCTTTAAGAGAAATTTCTTGGCTTTGTTCAATAAGCCTATATTGCTAATGCAAGTAGTATGGCATCAATATATAAAATCAGAAAAAAAAAATATTTACTCCTAAAAAACTTATGGTATATATATTCATCAATGACAACTTCATGAAACTTGTAATGTTATTAAAGAGAAGTTTGCTTAAGTCTATAGATGGATTTCCTTAAATTTCAAACCATCTACTTCAAAGTTTTCAAGCTTCTCCATATAATTCATTAATGTCACTATTGAGTAATGTTGTCTTAACATCCATCTAATGTAACTCAAGATCAAAATGTGGCACAAGTTCCATAATAATCTTGAAACAATCTTTCAAAGAAACTAGTGAGAGATTTTCTTTATAATTAATGTCATCATTTTAATTAAAACCCTTTGAAATAAGATAGACCTTATATCTTTCTACATTGCCTTTTTAATTTAATCTTAAACATCAGAATTTAACCAATGGATCTTACACACATGGATAATGGGAAAAGGTCCCAAAAATTATTGTCTCCGATTTCCTCATTCATGGAATCAATCCACTTTTGAGAATTAGAATTTTCAATGACTTTATGGAAGTTGAATGTATCATCATCCACTATGCTAATGTGAATATCATGTTCTTGAAAAAAGATAATATAATTAACTAGAGTTGTACTTCTCCTCTCCCTAATGGGGTTTTTTAACGACATTTATTCTTGAGGTTGTTGAGTTTGTCTTTTAGGGATGGTTAATTAATCTTGACCAAATATATTTTCAATATTGCCTTGTTGCTTTAGAGTCGGTTTTTGAACAATGTACGAATGATAACTTGATCATTGTCAATAACAACTATATAGGTTTACTTGATCATTCATGATGGCTTAAGGATTGTTTCTACCCCTTTAATGCAAAACGTCTTTACTTGCAAAAGGATCTAGAGCTTATACTCTAAAAAAAACTCTATATCGATCAAATGGATTCATGACACCTGTCTTAAAAGCTAAAATTTCTGGCAAATGCCTATCAGTAGGGAAGTTTCATAGAGCTTCATTTATATGCTAAAGATGAGAAACATGGTTTATCCTTGATTAAAACATAGATTGGGGAATATGGAAAATATATTGTTTAACTTACGATTGGTTAAAAGTATTGATTTGGATTACCAGAACAACAAAAATACAGAAGCAAAATGGAGTGATTTACATGACAACATTCACTACTACTATCCACTCTTTATGGAAAGAAAGCAACAAAAGAATATATAGAGGTGAAGCAACAAGCAAACATCAGCTAGCAGAGGATATTATCAATTAGACCAGAGTTGTATTAATTACCAAAAATGCACACAACAACCTGTCTATTAAAGCAAAGAACAAATGACATTTGTAAGCTTAAAAAGCTACTTACTCTGACAGTTTTCTATTTGAATTAATATATTGATGTATGTATATGAGTAGATCCTTGTAAAGTTGTAATGATGGATATAACTTTGCTGTGATTAATGAAAATTTATTCATTTTTAAAAAAAAAAAGGTTTACTTAAGGGATCATAAAATTTGTACTCTCATAATCGTTTAGAGTATCCATAAGGGGTTTTGTTGTTGCCTTATTTGGAACTCTATTGAGAATGTAAGATGTGGTTTTTAATGTCTCTCTCTAGAGCGAATATAATAAGATAGTATGAATAACCATAATCCTTACCATGTCTTTTAAGGTTCCATTTTGTCTCTCAACAACATCGTCCATCATAAGGCTTTTTGGTATGATGTACTCTAGGACAATACAAAAATCTTCTAAGAATTTGGTAAATGGTCTTAGACTTATTCACCTAAACCATCATATCAGCCATAATATTCACCACCACGATTAGATATAATGCTTTTAATCCTTTTGCCAAATTAATTCTCAACCTCAGCTTTATAAACTTTAAACATGCTCGATGCCTATCACTTTTTATGAAGGAGATAAAGGTACCCATAACATGAGTAACTGTATGTGAACATAATAAAATATTTTTGACCATTTGAAGAAGGTGTAGAAAATTGACCATACATATTTGTATAGTTAGTTCTAAGATATTTAAATATCTTTTGGCACTTAATTTTCTTATATTTGTATGCTTCCTTTTAATACACTTAATACAAACTTTAAAGTTTGATAGATGATGTGGATCAATAATTCCATCTAACATAAGCCTTTCAATTCGTTGATTAGAGATATGCCCTAAATGATAATGCCATAATGATGCATACTTATCTTTTATTAATTTTATTTTAGTATCTCATTAATTAACATGCAAGAATTCATTAAATGAGGCAACTATATCAAGTAAGCATATGTTATCATATTTTGATAAAAAACCAAAAATCGATAAGTTTTGAATATGAAAATACTGTATTATCCATCTCCAAAAGAATTATAATAACTAATATGGTCCAATAAAGAAGTAAAAACCAAATTCTAGCTAAAAGATGGTGTAACAAAAGTCTCTTTTAAATCCAAATAATATCCAGTCCTAAATGATAACATAAAAGTCCCTGTTACCTTAACTTTAAATGTCATTCCACCACTTACATAGGTGTATTTGTCACTATTATTAGCTTAAGCAACCATGTATGGATACACTTATATAAGTAGTAGTACTAAAATCTAACCATCGAGTAGTGTCTAGGAACTAAGATTAATCTCAAAATAAACTAATGAAAGAAGTGTAGCTTTCTTTGTATGCCAAACATGATATTTGGTATTCTCCTTTTTCTTGTGAGAAGTCTTTCCGTAAAAGTAATAAACAAATTTCTTATATTGTTTTTTTTTTCCTTTTGTTGTTTCTTTTGTGGTATAGTACTCGTAACTTTCTTATCTTTCTTTCTCTTCTCATTATTGCCTTTATAGTTAGACGCTAAATGAGCGCTTTCAACATTCTCTTATTTTAATCTCTTCTTCTTCTTGCAAATAATGTGAAATGAGCTCATTAAGAGTGTATATATCCTTTTGATAACTATAACTAATCTTAAATTGACTAAATTATATGGGAAGAAATATCATAACTAAATGCACAAGTAAGTAGTTTGACAACTTTAACTTTAGCCTTTAATTTTGAAGTAAAATGGGACATTTCTATAATGTACTCCCTAATGTTACCATTAACTTTATACCTTTTAGAGATAAGACTTGTTAGAAGAGTACTTATTTTCACCTTTTCATTTTTAGCAAAATGTTGCTCGAGTTCTTTAAAAAACAATATGATGTTCCTCTCTTTTGATATTATGCTCATAATTTTTTTTAAAATTACGCATTTCATGATCATAAACTCATATGATTTAAACGTTTCCACTTCTCTCGATCCCTCTTGTAATTAGAGAAACTTAAATCTATAAGAGTGGGGGGTCAATCAGTCTAAAGAATAAAGTCTAGATTTATGCAACCAAAAATGATCACGACGATCTCTTTTCAAGGCCTTAAAGTTTGTGCCATTTAGCACATGTATAGAGTCAGTGCCGGCGGGCCCCTGCCCAAGGCCCATGTTGAGAGGGGGCCCCACTCCAACAACCCCCTCTCTAAGTTGTTGTTACCAAACAAACAAGCTTAATTCTGCTTTTTTTTTTGGGTTACAAAACATTACTCTGCTTTAAAACACTGGTGTTTTAACTCTGCTTGTAACGTTACTCTGCTTATAACATTAAATGACACTTTAACGTTATAAAACGTCATTTTTTTAAGTAAAGGTAATTTTGTGGTCCTCACGTTTATAAATAGTCTTGAAATATTTAAGTATACTTTTACCTTCTAATTTCTTTATTTTCATCAATATATATATTTAAAGTACTATAACTCAAAAATTAGCAGCAAAAAATTTTACGATTTTGTTTTCTGAGTTCTGAGTATAATTTAAAGGTAAAGTTTCCGATTTTTTAATATATTTTTACTCTTTGTTTTTTTTATTTTTAATATTAGATATTAAATTTTACTATTTAGTTTTTTCCTGTATCACAGATATAATATCATTTATATATCTTTGTGATATATTGTGAAACTGTTGGAGTTTGGTTGTGCCTGCATACTTCTTCCAGTTTCATACAGGTGCTTTTGTTCTTTTTCTAATCCAACTGTGTTATAATTAATTTATATTATGTTGCCTAAAAAGCATTTGTCTGGAAGTGAAAAAAGGAAAAAAAAAACAAGTAGCACAGTTTTGTATTGAGAAGGATATGTTGGACAATATTGATCTTGATAATATTATTAATGATTTTGCATCTAGAAATGCACGGATAAATTGTTTTTCATAAATCATGATCCTCTGTGTATTTATTAGTGTTATGATCATTTGATATTTAGTTATTTATTTGTTAGTGTTATGATCATTTGATATTTCATAAATCATTATGTAAACTTATAAATTGAGTCATTTATTTTTCATACAAATATGTAAATTTAAATATATTGTTGATTTATTGAGGCCCTTTTTTTAAATTTCGCCCAGGGTCTATAAAACTATAGAAACGACCCTGTATAGAGTTAATATTGGTCAATATTTTAGCAATAGAAGTATTTATTGAATAGAGAAAAAAATTTAAAAAGCAATAAAATCACAATTAAAATTTGAATGCAACATAATTAACAAATTCAAATAATAGCAACCCCATTATAATATTCTTAACACAACATTGAATTTAGTCTTTAGACATAAATATTGATTTGTAAGCGATGCTCTTATTATAGTAATCAAATATTGAAAATAAATTCATGTCAAAACATAAACTTGGACTAACTTATAATTTATATAGAAACTAAATAATTGTCATATATTTATCACTATAGTTATGTTTAAATTTGAGCAAAATAACAATCTTCCTTTTGGGTTGATTATTAACTGTACGAAATTCATCCACACACAATTGTCTTGATATCTTAAAATTAATTAATGTACATAATAGATGTTACTTTGGTCACATATTATTTTAATTAATTAATTAAAAATATCAATTACTAAAAATTAAAATATATATGCTAACTTTTAATTTATTTAATCAATTACTAAATTTATATTATAATTCCATAGTATTCCAACAAGTAAATTAAAACTATAAATGTTATTAATCTCAGCCAAAATAAAAAACCATAAAAGTTATAAACCTTTGGGATTTGATAAGTCAAGAAGGAGTAGAGTTTATGAGTGTTGAAACTGTCCACTTTCTCACACACACATATGCACAAGGACTTCACTGTCTCTCTTAAAAAAGCTCTCTTACAAAAATTCATTTACAGGAGGCATAAAAGTATGCCATAAGTACATTAATAGCTTGAAACAACATTTACATGTGAAAATGGTGGGACGATGTGTATTGGGATGAAGAAAATCATGAAATAAAATGATAGGAAGCAATATAGAGAATGACCCTCAGTGCATTTTGGTAACTCCAAAATGACAATATACAAGATACTAAAAACCTGAAAAGTAACAAAACTATGAATTTGCATGTCGACTCCTCATTTTCATCTACCCTCTTTATATATGTCAGAGTAACAAATTCCTATAATTATCGAAAAAAATATTAGTAAAATTATACTAACTAGCGTTAGTTGTTAGTAAACCACGAGAAAAGAAACTCACATGAGCATATTATATTCCGCTAAGAAAATGCCAAGCATAATCCTCCATCACTGGCAAAATTCAATATATTTTTTAATCCAAAAACTAAACCATGCAACCATTAATAAGAAAGCAGACTTAATCTTAAATATAACAACATCAACAACAACATCCTAATAGAAGTCTCGCTGATATACGAAATTTGGAGAGGTCCAAAAGTACGTAACTTTACTCTTAATTAACAGAGAGACTATTTTCAATAGACTCACATGAAAAATATAATAAAATAAAAATTAATAAAATATATATTAAATAATAAAGTAATAAAAATAAAATAGACATAAAAGATAATAATAATAAAATAAACATAATTAAATATATACAAATAAAAATATAAAATAAGAAATAAAATAAATAATACAATAAATGCAGAACAAGATAAATAATAAAAATAAAAAATAAAATAAGTAAATAAATGTACAAACTAAAAAGAAGTCAAGTAAATAAGCCTTTGTTTGGTTGAGCTTATACTAGTAGAGCTTTTGTCAGTAGAACTTTTTTCTGTAGATCTTTTCTGAGAATAACTTTTCTAAAAAACTAGTTGATTGTTTGGCTATTTTAAAACGAGCTTTTTTAAAAGAGCTTCATACAGTAGAGTATTTAGTAACATAAAAATAAAATCACTTTTCATTTTAATTATATTTTATTTTGTAATAAAATTATTTATGCATATAAATATTATTTAAATTATATTAAACAATATGCAAAGCAAAATATATTAATTATTATATAATTTTAAACCATATGAAACATAAATGAAAATATATCTAACCAAATCTTTTATATGGGTAACATAAGCAAAACTAATATTAAAATATATAAAAAAGCCAAATAATATTATATAAATCCCAAATTAAATATCAAGTTGAGCTAACGTGAAGATGAGTTTATGAGTATTGTAGGAATTATGTTTATATAAGAGCAAAAGGGACTAAAAAATAGGCTTATTAATTGATTTAAAAATCTACCCGAAAAAGCCATTTGATATGCTTTTTTGAGAAGCTCCAAATTTGAGCTTCTTAAAAAGTTGTATTAATTTTAGCTGCCAAAAAAATCATATCTATTAAAAAAGTGATTTTTTATTTTACAGCCAAACATCCATTTTAAAAACAAAGGCTTTTGTGGTAGAAAAAAATACTTATTGACCTCCCAAAAGCCCATCCAAACAGACACTAAATAAAATAAACAAGCTATTATAAGAAATTGTTTTGGTTAAGTAAGGAAATGTTTAAGTTAAATAACTAAGAAAGAAGTATTACCAATTAAATGTTTAGGCTAAATATAAGATACAGGTCTCGAAGAAAAATATTTAAAAGACCTATTAGAAAGAGTAGGACCTCACTATGTGAAATCCTTTACTGTATTTAGTATGTCAAAGTTTTCTGTTGAGGGTTATGTCCTTGGTAAGTTCTAACAAAGCCAAATCATTATTGATCACCTTTCTTTAGTTCTTTTTATGCCTTTTTTTCTTTCTCTTACACAGTTCCTAAATACAATCTTCTCACTGTAATGTCATGATGTCTTCTCTTATCATGTCTCATCTTAAATATATACAGCATAAACAAGATTACACCAAAATCAAAATAATTTATAGATCTCAATAATCCAACATGATATAAGTTTTGATACTACTTGTTAGATTTTAACATAAATCTCGATTAATCATGCTAAATTATTAAGAATAAACTTAATTGCAAAAGGGTACTTGAATCTATTGGGATAGCCATAGTTGAAGTATTAGAGCTCCATTTAGATTTTGGACGTTTAAGAGATATTTTTGTGTGTGAGAGAGACTCTATTGAAAATTCCAACATAAAGTTGGTATCAGGTTACCTTTATATCTAAATATTTGATAATATGTCTTAATGTTTAGCTAATTATGTAGGTATTATTATAATAACTAAATATAGAAACAACTATATTAGAGCATATATTCTTAAATATATAATTACTTATAGTATTTAATTAAGTCATAAACTAATTAAGGGTTATGCCCATTGTAAAAGTAACACAAAATTTAGTTCGCCAAATAAAAATCCATTAAACATCCAATGAATATGTATCTGTTGTTTTATGCTCTACAGCTAATCGCTTTGGTTGTAGTTTAGTGACAAATTATTTAAAGACATTCTTTATCTTGTACATGTTTAGATGTATATGATAAAGTCCATAAGATAATTGTAAATTGTAAATGAAATTATAATGAGATTATAATTATGAGATTTATATTGCATTTTTGTATTATTCCTAAATATTCCTAGTCGTTGTTTTATTAAGATTGGACATTAATAGAACGTAGAAAGACTAGCAAACGTTTTGTTTTCCTTATGAAGAAAGTAGTCGATCTCATAGGCTAAAGTATAGAGATACTTAAGCAAATGTGTAGGAGCTTACTAGAGAACAAGTTCACTGAACAGACCCGATATGAGAAATCCTTTTGAAACATTACTTGTATGTCTATGGAATTCTCATTGTGATGAATGTATAAGTGATCCCTTGACTTGAGGTCATCGAAGTTATCTTGCATGGGGATTATTATGTTTTGATACTATTTATGATCTATTTAATCATAGGTCATTTAATCGGTAGTCATTAGATGTAGCATGAGCTATATGGAAATAGTTGAGTGATCAAGATAGGATTCATCATACTAAAGTAATCAGGGAGAATGTTTCGTTGTTCTCGATTAGTGTTAATTCAAGAAATTCTTGGCCAAGGTGAAATGATGCTTTGTAAATAGTTTACAAATGTTATGAATTGAATCGATAACTAATGACGGAGAACTAATATGATTAGACTCAAAATAGAGTAGACATTAATTTCATGCTCTATGTCTAATCGGAACATTGTATGATGAAA
>JAOSBM010000204.1:9168287-9179456 GCA_027568955.1 Erythroxylum tenue | reverse complement strand
TGTGACCAAGATAATGATGATGAATTTCATGATTTTGAGTACGTCTAACATGATCTTGCATTATCACATCAAATCCATCAGTCATCTCAGTTAATCCTAAAAAATTATCATTACCATCTTGGTAAAGTTTCTCATTGGATCTTCGAAAAGCTAAATTATATTTAGCAAGATATTTAACAACAGAAACTATTCTTATCAAAACTTGTCTCCAACGTTCTTTCTCCTTTGCAATTTCTTGGTGCAAATCTTTATCAACTGTTTGATTTTTGCTCAATCTTACTCTTAATTCATTCCAGGTTCTCATATTAGTCATATGCTCAATACAATTCTCATGTTCTTTGAGTCTCTCACTAAGATGCTTCCAATCTCTAAATCTGTCATTTGCTAATTCACTTTGTTTGTTAGTAGATTTGAATAACTTACAACAAAAACAATATACTTTATCTACATGTTTAGAATAAACCAACCATTTTCTATTTCTAATCTCTTCATTACTCAAATTTCTATAATAATAAGAATATGACAAATGACGAGAGGCATTGTCTAAAGGAAACATAAGATTCAATTCTCTTACAGGCCCTTTTTCAACTAAAATATCCCTTTATTATCAAGATTATCCCAATTTCTCGGATCATAAATGTTCAATATAGGGCTTACTTGCTCATCTGCCTTTAAATTTTATAAAATGGATGCATTTGATACATGATCATGCTCACTCAGATTTCTAATATCTTCATGAATATGAATCTCATCACTTAAGTTTTCTTTATGTTGTTCAAAACTACATTTACCTAATTCATCGGGACTCTCACTAGAGGAGCCTACTCTTTTAACAAATTTATTAATTGCTCCTTTTTGGGATTTTATCAACTGTGCTGCTTGTTTTTTTTTCCTTTTTTTACTTCCAAACAAATGCTTTTTAGGTAACATAATATAAACCAATTATAATATAGTTGAACTAGAAAAAGAACAAAAGCACCTGTATGGAACTAGAAGAAGTATGCAGGCACAACCAAACTCCAATAGCTTCACAATATATCACAAAGATATATAAATGGTATTAAATCTGTGATAGAGGAAAAAAAATAAATAGCAAAATTTAATATCTAATATTAAAAATAAAAAACAAAGAGCAAATTTTAATGATAGAGAGACACTAATTTCTAAAAATGCAAGAAATTAACATACTTAGGAAATAAGCTAATATAATGTCCACGTTAATGACAAATTACAAATTAATTATAAAATATTCAAATATTTAATAAGCTAAAATACATTAAAAATCAGAAACTTCACCTTTAAATTATACTCAGAATTCATAACTCAGAAGACATAATCATGAAATTTTTTGCTGCTAATTTTTGAGTTAGAGTACCTTAAATACATATATTGATGAAAAAAAGAAATTAAAAGGTAAAAATACACCTAAATACTTCAAAACTATTTACAAGTATAAAAAGTTAACGTTAAATCTTGGAAGTTGCTTACGTTTATTAGTCTTGAAAAATGAAAAATGTTAAGAACCTCACCATCGGTCTCCACCAACGTTATCTATATTTATTACTACATATAATACTCTTCTGTCTTCATTACAACCTAACAAAGGAAGAAAAAGTTGCACAGAAGGAGAATAACGAAGCACATTTATTACAAGAGGGGGGCCATGAGCCCTTTTTTTATGGTGGGCCCTAGGCAGGCGCAGGCACTGTCTGTAAGAGTTATAAAGTTATCTCAACTCATTCTGTGAATACCGTTAAAGACTGGATATTTGGAAGACTACAGTAGTTGAAATAGATCGGTTTCGGAAACGGTTCGAGGGATACGACAATATAAAGATCAAGTTTCAGAATAAGGTACGAATTAAATTTCTGCTTATTATAATTTATGTTGATCATTTTATAAAATTAAATAGATTTTTATTTTCGGGAAATCAAAAGTCACGAAAAAATTTCGTGATTATTTCGCTGCGGTCGAGATCGGATCTCAACCTGATTTCCCAACAGTATCATTATCATTATTATTCCTAGTAAAAAAAAGAAATACTTGATTATTTGCTAAAACTTGAATTATAGGAATTAGATTTGTCAAAAATATTTTTTAATAACTATTATTTTGAGCTATTTATATTATATTCTTTACATATTTTATATAAGTTTTTAAAAGCATTTCCATCGTGATCATGTTCATGATCACCATAATAATAAAAGTCTTTTGAAAGATTCAGATTTTAGTATAATTCCTAACCAAACATTCAATTTATTTTAGAATAATTATATAAATAGTATAAAAATTAAGTTTAATGTAATATAAAATTTCAAATCTAATATAAGATGAAGTTGTCCTTTAATTTTTAGAGATTATATACTTCTAAATTTTAATTTTAATACGATTGTTAATGGAAATTTTAATAAAATTATCGCCTAACAAAAATTATTGTCATTGGTTCACAAATGTAAATCCGTGTTGACTCAAAGTACAATGTAAATCGTGTTTAATCTTTCTTTGCATCTCTCAACACGCAAGGAGACTTAATAAGAGCAAAAATCTATCAATTCGCTAAACATTTTGGCTAAGTCAGCCGATTCAGTTGAGACAGCTTCTTTTCGTACTCGTAAACTGAAAAACTTGCCCCCAAATTCACGTCGTTAAATCCCCTAAATTCCAACGCTGATCCATGGCGGCCCAATCCTCTGCCGCGGCTACCACCAACATCATGCTCGCCATCTACGAGAAGAAGACCTCTTCCCTCGATCTCTACCGGCCTCTCCGCAACTACATCTGCATGCTCTACTCCGAGCGAGAGGCCCAAAATCTAGAAGACGATCTTCAAATCGTCAAACAGTACCGCTCAGACGTCGAGCGTCAAACAGACCCATCGCCGGCCGCCCGCCGTGACCTCCTTCAGAGCTACTTCAAAGCCCTATGCTTGATTGAGACTCGGTTTCCGATCTCCGCTGATAAGGACCACGTCAATACGGTAACATTTGTGTGGCACGACGCGTTTAAGCAGAAGCAGAAGGCGTCTCAGCAGAATATTCATTTGGAGAAGGCGGCTGTATTGTTCAATTTGGGCGCTGTCTATAGTCAGATTGGACTGTCGTTTGATCGGAACACCGTGGAGGGCCGCCGGCAGGCGATTCACGCGTTTATTGCAGCGGCGGGTGCGTTTGCGTATCTGAGGGATAATGCCGCGACGAAGGCGTCGATGGGGACGAGTACCACGGTCGACCTGTCGGTGGAGTGTGCTGGTATGTTGGAAAGGCTCATGCTTGCGCAAGCGCAGGAGTGTGTTTTTGAGAATACTATTGCTAAAGGGAGCACTCCCGGGGTTTGTGCGAAAATTTCCCGGCAGGTTTGTGCTTATTGTTTTCCTCCGAGATTTTGGGAAAGTTTCAAGTTTTGTGTGGTGGTATCTATGAGAAGAGTGCATGATTGAGTGGCTTGATATGCTTCGATGAAGTAATTTTGCCAAATAATATATTCATTTCGCATGAGTGATTGTTTTGTTAAGATTGTAATGTATTCTGTATGTGGTTTGAATGTGTTTCTTGTATAGTGCTTGAAGTGATTTGATCACATGGCTTGTTGCTAATTTTATACAAGTCGTATGACTATAGTTACTTCTTCTCAAAATTAAGTTTGTGTTTCCAATCAAATGTCGTGTCTATCACTAAGTGTTACTTTTATACAAGTCCCATGACTAAAGTCTTATGTGATTGGTAACCACTGGGTCGCAGCTGCCATTTGATTATATCACTGCGTATTGTAATTTATGGTTTTCAAGAAACTGTGGGGGTTGTTGATTTAGGTAATGAACATATGGTATGTTGTCCATTGATTATGCTCCTGATTGCTGAAAGAACTCTTTGATTTGACCTTGATTTATTGGATGTTTCTTGTTTCCTATTTTAGTTTGTCTTGAATGAATTTGGCATGGGAATGGTGCAGGTTGGGCTGTATTATGAAGAAGCTTTAGCAGCTTTAAATGTTGCACCATTGAAGGATCATTTTGATAAGGGTTGGATTTCTCACGTCCACCTAAAGGCAGCCCTTTTTTCTGCTGAAGCTTGTTATCGATATGGTTTAGAGCTTCACGAGAAAGAAGAAATAGCAGAAGAAATTGCTCGGTTGAAAATTGGGGTTAATGCATTAGTTGAGGCAAGGAAAAACTCTAAAGGTGCTGCACCTCAGCTTCTAGATGCGGTCAACAAACTTGAAGCCAATCTAAATCGTAACCTAGAAAGAGCTGTGAAGGAGAATGATAGAGTTTACCTCATGAGGGTTCCTTCGCCAAGTTCCTTGTCACCACTCCCTGCATTTTCAATGGTGAAGCCAATGGCAATGGCTGAGGTATTGGATGCAAGCAAGGAGAAGTTGTTTGCAAGTCTTGTTCCAGACAGTAGTGCAAAGGCTCTTTCAAGATATACTGAAATGGTTGATGACATTATAAGGACTCAGGCTGAGAAATTGCAGCAAGCGAGTGAGTTAACTCGAGTGAGATTGAAGGAAATGGATCTGCCAGATTCTATTTTTTCTCTTGAAGGGAATTTGACGTTGCCAACAGACCTTAAAGAAGATGTAGAAGCAGTACAGATCAGTGGTGGTCCAACTGGGCTGGAAGCTGAATTACAGCAACTTAAGGATTTGAGGAGGGTGAACCAGGAACTGCTGGTCCAGACTGAAGAGCTTTTGCAGAAAGAAGCAGCAGAAGACACTCAATTTAGAAGTCAATTTGGGACAAGGTGGACAAGGCCTCAATCCAGCACTTTGACGAAGAATTTACAGGATAGGTTGAATAGGTTTGCAGCCAACTTAAAGCAAGCTGCAGAAAGTGATGCCAGGATTGAGCGTTCTGTTAGGGATCATTCTGCACTTATGTCCATCCTGGATCGTCGCCCAGTATGTTCCCTATTCATATTGATCATTATCACTAAAGCATGTTTTGCATTGTGGAACATCATTATATCATGGTTTATGGGTCTGTAAGGCGCCCCTTATTTTTTAGTTTAGATGTTATTTTAATATCCTTCAATTTTTCAAATTGGTAACTGAATATGGAATAAGAACCTTAATTAATTTGGCTGGGGCTTATTCCTTTTCTTCTTCATTTAGTTTACTGCTTTAATGGGTCATTAGATTTTATTTGTTTTATCCTTAATATTCCTTTTGTTAATATTTATATTTCAAGTGGGAATAACTTTGCTCTGAAGGATGCATTTTTCTTTTGTGGTCCAAGTTGTGAATATTTGGTTTTAATGATGTTGGTGTTCCACATTCATTGCATCTATGTTAACTGTCAGCATCAGATTTTGAATCACTTTCTGCTCTTCTTCTGTCAAATTTGATCTTCTCATAATGATTTATATGATATATATGTGAACTGAGTAAAAGTTCTTTGCATTTAATATCATCAGATAGAATCTGCACTTCCAACTCTTGCTAGGCCGATCATGTCTTTGGATGCAAATGAAGATGCTATAGTGGGGGGCTTGAAGCAGAACCTGGTATTGTCTATTTCTAAATTTTGTGAAACTTGCATTTTAGATTTGAACATTTCCTTTTTCTTCAGCCATTTGTTTTCATCCCTTTGCTTCAACTAGAAAAGAATGAAAAATGATTATGTTGCTTCAATGAGTATGTCTGGTATAGTAGAACAATGGTGTACTAGTCATTAGTGACCAAGCTAAACGAAAGAAATTCTTGAGATCCTTTCTTTGTATAATTTGAAATTAACTTGGTGGTAAACAATCCAAAGAAGAACAAATGATTGGTGGACTAAGCTAAGTAAATCTCATATCATCTTCATAATTTAGCTCCTTTGTAAGATTTAAATGTACGGCATCTCAATTAGTTTGCTCTTCTCTGCAGAGACAGTTGGAGACTCTTGGTGCTCAACGAGCTGGCCTTGAAGACATGCTCAAAGAGATGAAAAGAAAGGTTTGATTACTTTTATCTTTTTTGACCATCTATTAATTTCATATACCTTCTTTTAAGTATCTATGTGAGTGTTCAAGATCATGATAACGGTTCGTCTATGAGTCTTAAATATTCACTCTTCAAATCTTAACTATCTTCGTTCCTTTGTGCATTATGGAGCACTTAGATACTAGTCTCATCGTGACTACAGCAGTATGTGCTGCTCAATGACTAAAGTGTAACAGTCCTGTAATGGCATTCTAGATTGTCATGATCTGAATGAAATTGTTTAATTGATGATGGCTTTTGTGATGAATGTCATTTATCTCAATATCAACCTATTGTTGATATTGTTGGACTGAACAAGTGTTGTTATATAGTGTGAGAAAGTAAAAAGATATGGAAGTGTGCATGTTATCCAAAGGATTCATTTGTACTGTTGTGTTTGTTTACAACTTTGTTCATATGTTGCTGGAGTCATTTTATTGACAAGTATTGCAGGAAAGGTGGGAATGATTCTTGGTGATGTCTATGAGTGCTCTAGAAAGTAGTTGGAAAGCAGCCTTCTCTACATGACATGCTAGTGCAGTTTATTCTATTGGCTGCAAATGAGTTGAAGTGGCATAAAGAAAGATTTGACTTCATTAAGCTTTTGTTCTTTGAGACTTAGTATGACATGGAGCCCAACATTTGGGATAACCAACCAATTAGAGAGAAGAAGGAAAATGTCTTCATATTGTCTCAGCAAATAAGATGTTGCTCTGAACCTGTTAAATGCAGTCAGCAACAGATATTTCTCCATGCATACCCTTTACTCTTTTTCTTAGATATTCATTCTTTCTTATATTATCGCATGAATATCTTAGATATTTGAGAGGAGGAATTAGATGTGAAAAAACTAATTAGGAGTGGAAATCAGATGAGAATAGCTATTTGGAGCTTCTTAGTGAAGATTAGATGCATTGTGTTATGTTGGCCTGATAATTGTTTTTTCTTGACTGGAAATATTTTTGTAATCAGAAAATGATCTTCTTGTGATGATTCCCACGCCTTTTTGTACTATTGAAATAAAATTTCGCTAGTGCTTTATTTGCTCTAAGCATTTCTTTAAAGATTTTCTTAAATCACTTTTCTGTTGGAACTCAAGAATTGTCTCCACTTTTGCAACTGAGTTTTTTATTTCAATAAATTATGTTGCTCCATCGGTTAACATGACCACCTGCTTGAGTAGTATTTCCTTGTGATGCTCTCTCTTCTAGCATTATTTTACCTGTCGGTTTTGTTGTTTATTGTTTCAGGATGATATATTACCAAAGTTGATGACGTCCACTGGCTCCTATGAAGATCTTTTCAGGAAAGAGCTAGCAAAATATGATCACATCTGTGAGGAAGTTACTCAAAATATTGAGGCACAAGAACAGCTACTGTTACAAATTCAGGTTTACTTTTTATTATCCAGTGGGACCTTAGCATTCCTCTCTTTCTCTTTCTCTTTTGCTGTGTTTGGGTGAGTAGGATATTTACTATAGTTTTCTTTTGATGTCAGTATACTAAGGCTAAGCCTTAATTTGAGGATAAATACATATTTATTCTCCAATAATACCTTGTTCTTTATTTCTTTTACTTTGAAGTCAAAAGGAGACGATGTATTTCTGACAAGGATTGATGCTTGTTGTCCATCTATTTGACTGGAAATTATAATTTCCAATGGAGATGATTGGACACTTTCTGGTTTTGCAAGTTCTTCGTGTGCTGTTAATTGTGAAATCTTTATTATTAAGCTAGTTGATGTGCAACTTCAAGTTTGATGTGAATGATATTCTTATTTTGTTACCTCACAATTTTATTGTTGAAAAGAATTTATGCTTCTAGTTCTTTCTGGTCTTGAAATTAGAGACGGCTTTTGTTCACAGGCTCAAAATGAGGAGTTTTCAGCAGTCTTTAATCTAGAAGATTATAAAGGTAAATATTGCTTTCGAATCATTTTAGTAATATTTGTTTGATTCTATTGCCGAAGAAAACCTTAATACCTATAACAGAAGTTCTATTGCCGCTATACTACTTTCTTATATGAGGCAAAAGACCTTAGGGTTTGTAAAGGAATTGAAATAGGGCAATTTAGTCAACTATAATCTTTAATTTAGTGGGAGAAAGAGTGATAGTTGAGGTAACAACAATGAGGGCTGAAATTTAATTTATGCTAGGTTTCCTTACTAGATAAGAAATTAAATATATTATTCTAGTTGTTTAGGACTTAAACTTGTTTAAGAGTAAAAAATTCTTATTTAAGTAAGATTTAGTTCTATTTTGGATATTTTCGTTAGGAATCCTGTTACTATTAGAACAAGGGTTCCAAAATCTTATGTGGATGTGTGTGTGTGTGTGTGTGTGTGTTCGCGCACAATCTCACGCGAGTGAGCTGACGCTCCAACATTGAGGCGAGGTCTAAAAAGATCTTTTAAAAAAAAAGAATGTTGTTTTAAAGTCTTTACAAGTACTCTTAAGAGCTTGATTCAAAGCGTTTGTTGTGTACTCAACCCTTTAGTAAGATATCTTGATTTATTTTCCCTATAAACTTGAGTTTTCAATTAGAAGGTTTGATTTTTTTTAAAAGTGATTCTTACACTCTAAAAGTGATCCCTAATTTCCTCCAGCAATTCTAGCTTGAATTTTCGGCAACCACAAAAATTCTAGCCATATCAAACATAAAATCCTAGCCATATCAGACTAAAATTTCAGCTATTCCAAACTTGAAATTTCAACAACTTAAAGCTGAAATCCCAAACCTAAACTAAAATTTCAATATCCAGATTTATAAGTTCTGTGGGTTCTAACTATTAGTGTGATATCTCTTCTACTCATCTTACATCATTATCTGCTATGTATGTGGAGTTTTTATGTTTTTTGTCACGTTTAAAGAGTTATAATATAGGCATCATAAAGCCTTCTTCCTTTCATCAGCATTACTTGATAAATTTCATATATAAATCTGGAAGTCAGATAAATAATGGAGTGGATGTGCCATAAGTGTTTCTACACGGTCTCATACTGGCCATATATTGCTGCTTGTGCTTAGTTGGAATGAAATTTTGAGAGTTTTTCATACTGATCAAAGTTGTAGAGGGAAGCAAATTAGGTGGAAAAATATGAGGATAGCTGGAATCAAAACAAAAAACAAGAAGCAGGAATAAAATTTGGGCAACAGGATTGATTATTTGTAATTAAACCATCAGTATAGTTGAAAGATTAGCTTGCAAATATGAAGAAGCGATTTATTTTCTGGTGAAAATTATCAGAGCTTGACACAAATTTTTGTTTCCTTTGTTAAAGCATGTCATGTCAACCTGTGAAGGTTCGTAGCCTCTTGTTTAGATTAACCTTTGATCATCTATTTCATATTTAAATGTCATTCCTAGTTCTTCTCCAGCCTAGTCGTTAAGGTGTAATGTCCATTTATTGTTGCTTAGCCTTTTCATGTTTTATTGAATTCCATACTTTCAATGGATATCAAATGCTCTTTCATCAACATGTATTAATTTTCTATCTCAGCATCTCGAGAGAAGTGTTATAAGCAGATACAAGCTGCCATAGCTAAGTATCGAGAAATTAAGGAGAACATAAATGAGGGCTTGAAATTTTATGTTACCCTTCAGGTAATTATTTTTTCTTTGTTGTTTTTAATTATTCTTTCTATGTGATGAATTCCTTTACCTCAGCTGCAGTAAACCTTTCAACCCTGCTTGGCTGTCATTCTAGTGCTTTTCAATATCACCGTTGTTAGGAATTTGGAATTTCCTATAAGGTTTACAATTTGGATGCATCACAGTCGCCTAATATTCACTGGCTCTTTAAATCACATCTCCCATGTCATTGTCATTAAAAATTTTGATCTTTTATATCCTGGTCTTACAACAGGATGCAATAACCAACATAAAGCAGCAGTGTAGCGATTTTGTGATGACCAGGAACATTCAGTGCCGAGACATGATTGAAGATGTACAAAGACAAGTGGCAGGATTAAATTTCCAGGACCGCAAGAGCACAGGTACGGGTTCATACAACTATGCTTCAGTGCAACAGCCCCATCAAACTCAGAGATCAAACCCTCAGCCTCCACCAGATAATCAACATGTTGGTCGCCCTCAAGCACCTTTCTATCAGTCTGCTGAGCAGTCAACAATGCCTGGATATACTCATCCCCCACCCCATTATTCCCAGCAGCCACCACCTTACCATGTTTCCCCTGCTACTGGCGCTCCTTACCAACATCCACAGGCCCCACAACAGCCACCAACAAGCCAGGAGTATGGCCAGCCTGCCTATCCAGGGTGGCGAGGCCCATATTACAATGCCCATGGACAGCAACCTGCATCTTTTCTGCGGCCACCTTACACCGCTCCATCTCCATATCCGCCTCCTAACCAAAGTGGCTACTACAAGCAATAATATTCCCTTCTCATTCCATCCTCCGCTACGCAGCATGGTCAATGCTGGTTGGAACATTTACATCTTGTATTTGGTTGAACAATGTCTGTTTATAGGCTGTTTTCTGTATCGGTGTCACACAATTCTTGCACAAACTTTGACAATATGTATAGCTTTGTTAACTTGGGACATGTCAGGTTGATATAATAATATGTACTTGTGTGTTCTCAGCTATTCACATAGATTTTTGATTCATTATTACATGCGAATTCAAATAGTCATTTCCTTCGGTAAATTTCTTTTTGCAAGTTTGTTGAAATTGCATTTCACTTCGTTAACCTGAGGCTGAAAGGGAAAATGAGCTCTTAATGATCATTTTCAAATATAATAACAGTTTTAGATAAGTTAATCAACCTGTCATGCTATTGATACACTCAGAAAAAATATGATGCGAGCTTGAATATTTAGAACCCTACTCTCTTTGATTAGTGATGGAGGACCATCAAGCCAAGTCATACAAGAGGTTATAAACATGGGCTTTGATCCGATTAGTCTAAATGAAAGTGATGATGGTGATGATGATGATCCGGATGGTGAAGAAGAATTTGAAGAAGAACCTAACTTGGTCTTAAAACTACAGTTTTGTTAAGGCCATTTGGAATTTACAAAGCACTTATTTTTGAAGTTCCATTCTCCTGATGTTATTTCAGTAGAAAAATCCAGCTTATGTTGCACTCTTTGATGATATTTGAAGCCCAAGATCTCAGCTCAAGTATGACTCAATTTGAGTTGAAGATTTTTGGTGAATAAATGCATTTATCTTGTTTT
>JAOSBM010000204.1:9118609-9129808 GCA_027568955.1 Erythroxylum tenue | reverse complement strand
CCTTGCTTTAAAGTTTGCAAAGCTTTAATGTCAAAATAATTCATCCTCCTCAAGTTGATCGTTTATAGCTTGATTGGCATCTTTCACTTTTTGTTGTGGGTGATTTTTTTTCTCAATATGGGCATGGTGGATATGAATCATCTTTGTTTCTATTGTTGTTGTTGTCGAGCTTGTTGAAACTCTTGTTTTTGTCTCCTCTTGAATTTTTTCTTTCTTTGTGCATCTTGACTTGAGTCATTGTAGGATTTATTGACAAATCCGGAACGTCATAGTCTTCATCTACAGCTTTCTACAAGTCATTTGCTTCAGTGTGGTTTTTGATTTGTGGTGCGAGAAAGCGTAGAATGGGTTATGGGTTATGGGTTATAGGTTTGTAGGTTTAGAGATCCCTTAAGATCAAGAGAGCTCTGATACCAATTGTTGGTTTTTTTATGTGGAAGAGAGATATATGGAGAAGATTTTCTTATTTATTTCATATCAGTTTTGGGTTTAAATAGCTGAAAAAGCTAACAAGAATTTAGAAAAATAAGCTATCCTAATCATGATCCCTAAGAATCACATAACAGATAACAATCTTTTAGAATAGGATTACATATTGACTTGACTTTTATTTAAAATGAAAAACATAACAATCACATGCATAAATTTAAAGGGTTTCTCTAATTTTCTTTCTCACCTTTTCACCTTATAGAGGATGTAATGTTACTAAGAACTTATCCTTCCAAAATTGCTAATTTGAATCTTCTGTAAGCATTATTCTAGTTAAGAATGTGTCTTTATACTATTTGAAATTGAAAAGTTTTTAACACCTAAGGTTTGACAACAATTTAGCATTCTTATCTTTCAAATGTGAAGGATCTCCTACAAAATGTAAGGAGATTGCTAAGATTAATGTTAGGATTGCATCCTAAATAGGCTCACTATTTTCATCTAAAATTGTTTCACCTTCTTCATTCATCCTAACAAGTTTAAGGATATCTAATCCTTGGGATTTAGTTAAGTTCTAATCCCACCAACATTTCAATTGTCCAGAAAATTTGGCTATTAAGAGCCCAACTATTGCTAGCCAGAGGTTCCTAATTGGGTTCTATAAGCATTGATTACCAATTTCATTTGTTGAAGCACATTCAAAATATTGTATTTGGACATTCATTTGATATGCCATTCATAAACAGGAAGCATTATGGCTAGTCTGTTGCAAGATGTTAAGTTTTTGTCAAATAAGGGATGTTAAAGGAAAAGCTTTGAAGGGCTCTAAAGATAATTATGAATAAACCTTAAAGTTTTAAAGGATCCCTCTTAAATAGTCAAAGGCTCACTTTAGCAAAAAGGTCTCAAGGCCTAAATTATAAGTAGATGCTTAAGGTCTATTCAAAAGTTCTAATTTGGCTTTTTGTCTTCATAATACCTTTTTAATGACTCTTCTCAATATGCTATTTCTTCTAATCTTGTCTCTAAGTTAGTTTGCAAGGATAAAGTTGTTATTGTTATGCTTTGTTAAAATTTTAGGAGCTCTAAGTGTTGCTCTTCTAACCTACAAAGGTCTCTACTTAATCTTTTTATAAATTGCTTTGTCAAATATTAAGATAACATGAATAAAGTAAATATTAAATAAGCAAATAAAGTAAATATTAAAGCAAATTAAATCAATAAGAACAAGTATTGAATATCATAACATAATAGGTGCTAAAGTCGATAGCTATGAGTTATAACACTAAAGGGAAAATTTCAAAGCACAAAACTCCTCGCTTTGTGAGAGTCAGAGACGGTCACCAATTGTATGCAGTCTTTCTTTTGTAATTTACAAAGAAATTATTTTTGTAACTTAAACTCGAGACTTTCTAGTCATAAAGAAGTAACCTTACAGGTCATAATGCTCAATATAGATAATAACACAAATATTAAAGCAAACAAACAATACCACACCTTAATAGGCACTAGAACTAACCACTACAAGATGCTATATGCAAATATAAAGGGTAAATATTAAATATTAAAGTAAATATAAAAGCTTAATAGGCGACACAACATAAACAAAAGTAAATAAAAAGCAAATACCAAAAAAATAGCGTCCTTTTTTATATTTACACATCTTCCAATTGATTTATTCTTTCCAGAAATTATATGCAACCCTCAAGCTTTGTATCTTGTCTAACAATTTTAATAATTCTCTGCCTTTTTATAAAATAGTATATCATATGTGTACTTATTCATAAACTTCCATAACTTTCCTTCAGATATTATATCTGTTGCAGGAGGTAAATTGGTACCAACACAGGTTAAGCTGACATACATCATGTAAACGATAATAAAATTTATAATTCTAGTCATTTTTGTGAAAGATTTCAATTTTTTCCTTCCCAGCTCAAGAAAGACTAGAATTTAGAGCTCTTCTCCCCGGTGGAAATTCTGGTAGGACCTTTGTAACTTCAGTTTTAACAGAAATTGTCAGCATCCCTGGAAATCACAATCACAATCACATTCACGGCAATGCTTGATATTGCAGTCACTTCAAGGTAATCAAGCAGCTACTACACCAAGAACATCTTTCTCATCTTGAAGATCCCACAAGCAAATGGAACTATTTCACGTTGAAACAAGCAAGAAACAATCTTTCCTGTTTTCTAAAGCACCCAAAAAGAAGACATCTTTTGTGACCAGGAAATCTCAATACTAATCCCATCGGGTGTAAAGGACATCAAGGATAATAATAACCCTCAAAAGATGTGATTAAGATGTTAATTCAAAAGAAAATTGTATAAATGTATAGCCTAACCTTTTTATGAAATAGCCTTCCATAAATGTAACAAAACTAGTTGACCTCATACCTACCTTCTTTTAACAGCGTTCCTGGTGTTCTAAACATTTGGAATCATACTGATCTACTCCATTAGATAACATGGCCTAAAAAATTATGTTCTAACATGATCTCAACACAAATGACACTTAACTCCTCAGCTTAACGTGCCACAAGCTGTCTGCCTCACAAAATCGACCAGCCCACCAAAAATTGGAATCTTTGAGAAACTTATAACTTGAAATGCCAGCAAGATATATTTGATTGTTGATATCGCCTAGCCGAAAAAATGGCCATTCAGGCTAATACACAATTTCAACCGACCAAGTCCTCTTCAATTGCATTCCAGGATGAAAATAAACCCCACAATCCACACACAACCACTATGAAGCTCGGGCTCAGCCATGAGTGGAGACTCGACTCCATCTTATAATACGAGCATCTCCTCCTGTACAACACAAGGGCAAATACAGGGGGAAAATGATTATTCCATCCTCAATGCGTCAACTACCACTACGAATATCACTACAAATCTATGTAGTGACCAACCCAAGTTGCCCAAACTTCAACTTCTATCTCTAGGAAGCCTGCAATTCATCTTTACAAATACTTGAATTAATGATACATAAATGCAATCTAAAAGCTCACCAACATCACGTTCTTAGTGGAAGGCCAAGAAAGTCAACAATTGAGATGCACATAACAAAATTCTCAGCTACAATCAGATGAACAGAACTATTCATTATCACAATAGATTGAAGACTTAACACAGATAACAAAGTTCCAAACTGCTAGCACAAATTATAAGCATGCCAAATTTTAGAACTACACTCAACAAGAAAGTAGATAAATAAAGAGGGCAGCTAGTATGCCTTGAACTACTTATTATAGACTAGCAAAATATTGCAAACTACTAGGATTCAAGCAATCCAACCAGGCCTATAGACGCATCACCATTCAATTGAGACATCTCCCCTGTTGTTGTGAACAAGAAATCATCAAAAGACCTCAAAGAGAAGGCAGGAGGAAGTCGCAAAAGGATGATGAAGGCCTTGAAGAGTCAAAATCACTGTTGTTGTGCTTGTCGGCTTTGAGCACCACCATATCCAGCATACCCAACTTGACCATGAGCACCACTTCCTTGAGATGCCCCATAATTTCCAGAAGCTTGTGATGGATCAGATCTCCATGCTGCATTGCCATAACCTGAATTTCCATTTGCATCACTATAGCCACTTCCCATGTATCCAGTCCCTTGCAAGTCGCCTGAACCTTGACCACCCAAATTACTGTTTGAAGGACCCCCAGAACGACCTCCCATAGCACCATATACAGATGGATTTCCATAAGATCCATCGTTACTACCGTAGTTACCATACCCATAACCCTGACTCCCATAACCAGTTACCGCACTTGGAGATTGACCAGTTGGTGCTGAACCAGGTCCACCACCACCACCACCAGTATTAGGAGCACCCCATGAAGTAGCATTTCCATATCCCATGCCACCATAACTAGAAGGAGCTTGACTGCTCCATGAACTTCTATGGGCACCAGGTGGACCACTTGCATACCCAGCATTCCCTACATTTGGGTTCCCATAGGCTGCACCAGCAGGTGCTCCATATCCAGCACTTGCACTGCCATAACTCCCATAACCACCGTAACCAACACCATTATTTGCAGGACCATATCCATAGCCAGTTGCACCATATCCAGATGAACCATAAGGAGGATAACCACCTCCAGAACCCTGAGGCTGCATATACCTGTTTGAATCCATCCGGCCATCATAGGAGCTTGAATTGTTACCAGAACTACCATATCCCTGATAGCCGCTGCCGCTGTTGCCGCTGCTACCGCCAAAAGAGCCACCACCCAAACCTCGGCCTCCACCAGGATTAGAGTCCTTAGGAAGTGCCTGTTTCACTTCAACTTGCTTACCATTCAGATCATGAAATGATTTTTGTAAAACCCGATCAACTGCATCTTCAGTGTCAAAGGAAATAAATCCAAATCCACGAGGCCGTTGGGTATTCTGGTCATACATTATTACTACATCAGTGACATGGCCATAAGCTTCAAAATACTGGCGGAACCCTTCTTCAGTTAGAGTGGGAGGCAGTCCTCCAACAAAAATCTTCTTGGTTCTTATATTTCCACCATTGCCAACATTTCTAGCACTATTCAGGTTTCCAACTCTGCCAGTTGTTTGCTGCTCTTCTCGTGATAAGGCCCTCTTTGCATCAACCTGGAAAATCAAAGAAAGTGGGTGAATAAGAGAGATAAAAACTTAAATCCAGACGCAGGAACATTGCCACACCATGCAACATTGCTTTGATTTTATGCCTTCTCTATCTTAAAAAAAATCACTAATGTGATAAATGACATGAGAAGTTCTTCACCACAGTTCAAATTTTTAATGGACTTGAGCTGCAAAAAACATTTAGCAGGAGTTGTAATAAACTAGACACTCATCTGAAAATGTGTATATAATAACCATAAGATATTATAACAACAATTTAGGATTGCTAACAGAAATCAGCTTCACTATCATACAAATACATTAACGTGTGTGCAATGGAATAACAAGAAGTGCTTGCGATAGCAAAGATGAGCACTTCATTAAACACGATAAGTAACAATGGACACCAAAAATCAAGTACAGATCTTAATGGTCTTAAGAATAAGTATGAATTGAAGGCCCAAGTATAAATCTATTAGATCCAAATGACCACGTTAACATTTACTGATATTTTTCATTTGTTTAAGCAAACAAATGCTTTACAATTTTTGTAGTCAATTCCAAAGGTAATAAGTATCCTACAGTAATACAATGCTGAGTTTCTAAACTCACTAGTTCAAATATCTAAAGTAGTTTTGAGAAACCAATGTTGGAATGAAAATATGGAACTGTCAATAATTTTATCGTCGGCATCACATCCACAAAATGCTGAAAACTAATTCAGATAAAGAAACAGACAACTGGAGAAATTCATGAACACAAAGTTATTTTCATTTATCCATGAAATTCATCTCAGAACGCTCCAGTCAAAAATTAAGAAAGCAATCAAAATCAACTCCACAAGAAATGATCAAAAACTTTTAAAGATCGCCATAAGAGATCATCACAAATTAATCATAACAGCCAGAATGTGACAAATAAGAATGATAAGGGTAAATTAAGCTGCAAAGTTAGAAGCAAAGAAATACAATAAGGAAAGAACCCCAAAATATCATCAAGCATCCTTAAACAGTAATATCTAACAGCACCGACAAATGAATCATTATCATCCCAGTAATAAGCATGAAAGGATAATTGAACTACTCCAATAGACCATCACTCGACAGAATGGAAAACTTCAATCCAAAATTGACGCTGAAACAAAGAGATAATAAACAATAGAAACTCAAAAGAACCACTAGCAATGCTTACAAGACAGGATTCAATATATGAAAATCCCAAAAACCTAAAGTTCACTACAGATAATGAAAATTTAATCAAAGGAAGCCAATAGAATAAATGTCAAAACTCAATAAAACAAAATACAAAGCGGCAGAAACAAGTTGAATCCTCATTTCCAGCTTATCCTCCATTTGAAATGAACGGAAAACAACATGGAGGGCCAGAACTAATAAACCGCTAATAGAATGAAAAACAAGACAGTTCCCACAGTTCAAAAAGAAGAAAAGTTCCAAGATTCCCTCAAACCAAGAAACCATTACCAAAAAAATCAACACATCTATTAATACCCCCACGTACACCCAAACCTGAAAACGAAAACCCACCAATAAAACCCTAAAAGAGGAACAAAAATGGAATCTTTCCCTCACCGTTCTACCATCAATAGTGTGCTTATCTTGAAGAACCCTATCGAGTATAGAGGGATCTGAAAACACGACAAAGCCAAAGCCTCTGGGTCTGCCAGTGGTCTTGTCTCTCATGACCACGGCCTGAAGAACATCACCGTACTGGGAGAAGTAGTCTTTGAGCTTATCCTCAGACGTCTCCCATGAAATCCCACCAATAAAAAGCTTGCCCTGATCTGAATCCATAACAAAAATAAGTATATAAATATCAAAAAAACGGGATTTGAAATCCCTCCGCAACTAGGAAATGGAGAATTATGGAGGGGCTTTGCGGGGTTTGGGACGAAAAGGAAAGGGTTTGAGCCTTTGGGGGCGACGAGAGGGACACAGAGAAAAAAAGCAGCCAATAAGTGACGAAAAAGATAAATCAACGTTTGGACACGCGGGAGGTAGTACGTTTGGTGTGTGATACCACCGGCGGAGATTTCTTAACGTAGATTTACGTGTACGGTGGAGATTTCTTGAGATTTTGATGGGGGGTTTTTGTCCTCGAAGTTAACCTGGGACTCAGTAGGAGCCTCTCCTTTCGTAAACGTTGTCACGCGATCTGCACGTGATGATAATAATAATATTCTCTGTTCATGTGCAGAAAGCTTTTCGCTTAAATTATGCGAGAACTAAATTATATTATACAAGATTAAATGATAATTTTTAAATATAAAAATTAAAACTAAAAATTAAATTAAGATAAATTTTAAATAGATTAACTTTTTTTAAAATTGAGTAAATGGACAAAACAAATTTATTAATAAAGTTATTAAACATTTGAAGAAAGTAAATTAAATGTACAAAATAAATCATTTATATGAGTTAAGTTTATATATGAGAGAACATAATTCAAATTAAAATTAAAGATTACAATAACTTCATAATGTGTTATATCTTCATCGCTTAGGATGTGTTTCTATCTATTTTAGTTCATTTACAACTTATTTAAATATCACTTATATTAGTTCAGTAAAAAAATTTATTAAATATAATATTAGTCTTAAATTATTGAGAGTAATTATACTTCCATTCTTAATTGTAATGATAAGTTGATTATGTTATTTAAACTTGAGTTATTATTTCTATAAATGATTTAAAATAATATAATTGATGGATTATAATATTAAATAATGGACAGTCTAATTGACCGATTGTGATGTTAAATAATTGACATAGTGTTATCACGTTTACTTAAAATTTACATTCAAATAATTATGAGTTTCATATTGTATTTATGTGTTATTTTTCAATTATTTATAGTCTTATTGATATTGGATATTAATAAAGCGTAAAACACTAATACATTTTTTTTTCTGATAGAGTATCTTATATTGACTAAACATGAAAATGTTAATGGGTTTATAAGTGGTAAGAGTCAACTATCCAAATGACTAGTTATAGTCATCTTGTCAATAATTAACTCAAGTTCAGTTCTTGTTAATGAACTCTACACTCTACCCATATTAAAAATTATAATACTTTCTTATGAAAGTAGTTGTCGACCTTAATAAATTAAAATATGTAGATACTTAAATAAATATTTGAGTGCTTGTTAGAAATCAAGTTCACTTAATTGAATATATACGATAACTCTATTTAGACCATTACTTTTATATCTCTAAAAAATTTATTTGTGATGATTATATAAGTAATTATTTAACTTAAAATTTAAAAAGTATCTCATATTTGATATGTCTAAATACTATTTATTACTTATTCTAAGCAAAGATAACTTGATCAATAGTAATTGAATATAGCATGAACCATATAAAAGTAATTGAATGATTAATGCATGATTCATATTTTAAAATGATTAGAGAGAATGTTTCCTTGTTATTGATTATTATTAATTCAAAAAATATTTTTCAAATGTTATTAATGTAATTAATTATTAATATTATAAAATATATATAACTGAACTCAAATAAAGTAGACATTAATTGTATACTCTTAATTTAATCAGATTTTTGCATGACAAACAGATTGAATTATATAAAAAAAATTATATGCTAAAAGCTTAGTCAAAATTACTTTGAATTATTAAATATTTGGATAGTTATGACAAGTTGCTAAATGTTAATCTTATTCTATAAATATAAATTATTTAATTAAAAATTTAAAGATAAATTAAATTAGTTTAATTTATTTAATACTAAATATAATTTATGTTTATAGTTTATATTTATTGCGAACATATTTAAGAATCTAATGAGTTATACATGGAATGAGTTGAAGAGAAATTTTTTTTAATCAAGTTGAATTTGATTATAAAATATAAGAAATTTAATGATTAAATACGAGATATTAGAAGGAGTTGGTACTTATTGCCTAGTTTTCTTTATGCCACTGATTAAATAAAACATATTGTATTATTTATTACAATACGTGGTAATATTTAAATATTAAATAAAACATATTGTATTAAATAAAGAAATATATTTAAGGCTAAAAGACAAAGTTTTCCCGTATAAAACATATTGTATAAAATAAAATAAAGTATATTTAATGCTAAAAGACATAGTTTTCCCATATAATTCAATAAATAATAGAAAAACTCTGTAATTTTTAAATTAAAAAAATCATAGTTTTTAGTTTTAAAAGAAATCTCTTATCTTAAACATTAACTAATTAAATTTTCATTAATATTGTCACACAACTCGTCTCTTAAATTTGACTTAAATTAATAATTTGATATAATTATAATAAACTATTAGTTTGAGTCGAAATTAATTAATTCAGTTATAATTTAAAGTTTGAATCATTATGTAAACAATATTGATTAGTTCGTACTATATTTCTAAAATCTCTTAAACTACTTAAAAAGTGTATGCCTTTTACATTATATTTAAATTTCAAAATAAATATAAATATAATTTTCGAGGTATATCTATTTTTCATTTATAAAAGTTGAATCTTACGAATAAATTCAATGTGTTAAATTAAAAAATAATTACAGTAATATTATTAGTGATAATTTTGATTAAATCTGTATAATTAAATAAAATTTATTTGCTAATAGTCTTTTGTATTATTTTCATAAATATACTTATACTATAAGTATTATAGATGACTACTTATATTATCAAAGAAAGCTATTATATCTACAAAATAATTGGTTAAAGTTATATTATATTTTATCATATTTTAATAAAAGTCAATGTTTTTGAAGATTAATATAATCTTTTTTATGCAGGTGATCCAGAAAATAATTTCTCTACTAGTTAGGAGCAAGACTACATATTACTGGACTTCATATTCTGCATATCAGTAGAATTTATACTAACTTATTTTTGTTGTTGTAATATCAAGAAAAATTAGAAAAGAATATAATTTCACTTTTGAAGGCTCGTTGTGAAATAAGTAATTCCAACGCATGTCAATAAATAAAGATAATTTTAAATTTAAAGATATCATGTAATAATTTTTGTAGTCATTAATTAAGCATAAAAATAAAATTTTGATTGAAAATTAAATTTCAAAGTTTTGACGAATTATAAAAATTCCAATTCCACTTCAACGTTCAACTTTTCAGCTACAATAGGTGAACGACCACCAAGATTTGTGACACCACATTACCATCTTCTTCTTCTTTTTTTAATTACGAATAATACAAAATACATTGCGTTTACAGTCATCTTCAACAATCCAATATCTAGTTTTTGTACTACTGCATAAAGATGATTTTTAAATTTTTTAAATCTAAATTTTTCATAGGTATTAAGTTATATAAATAATGTATATTAAAATTTAAAAATTGTTTCATGTATCTCAACTAATTAATCTATTAATAATGAACTTGTAACAATAAATCTTTTAAGTACATTCCTGATATAAGTCAATTATATACGAAAGTTATTAATATAATTTCACATAGAAATGTGTATATTTTAATAAGCAAAAATTTCAATTATATATGAATGTTATTAATATAATTTCATATTGAAATATGAATATTTTAATAAGCAAAAGTTTTTAAAATAATAAAAACTCAAGCATCAGGTACGTGTATAAATCAACAATTTAATACATCCTTTCAAAAAAAAAAACAATTTAATACATTACATTTGATCCACGAATTTGCACATGAAAATGGATTTTGCTCGATGAACAATTAAAAGAGTCTCCGTACGAGTTATTAATTTTAGTTAAAGGAAGAATGCTAAATATAATATCTTAAAGTTAGACAAAATTTAGGCAGGAGATGTGATAGTTGTAAATTACATCGTATTTTTGTGGGTAGTTTACTTTGTATTTAATTGTTAATTTGATTGTTTAGTGCATGTTATGGTTAGAATTGTGTTACTTAATAGATATTTGTGTTTTAAGCGTTTTGTTAAATAAAGTATGCTTTTGAACTTCAATTTTATATATTTGAAGTGTCTTGATGAGTTTGCTAGTATTTCTGGGCAAGTATCGAAGAACGAAGAAGATTCGGAGAAAGGTCTGACCCAGAACCAGGCCCATGTTCTGTAAGTGTAAGTCGACTTGTACACTTGTTGTAACTCGACTTATGCTTATACAGTACCATAAGTCGACTTGTGTCT
>JAOSBM010000204.1:9088628-9099537 GCA_027568955.1 Erythroxylum tenue | reverse complement strand
TTATGGATGTATGAGTTTGTTTAGAAATGGGATTTTATTTTGATCATGGAGTATAAATTGTATGATTGGATTATGTTAGAAATGATTTATGATTTGGATTGAGAATTATTGAAGTGTTAGGTAGATGTGTGTTCTGTGGACGTTAGGATGCCGGACGGGAGGTCCGATGATTTGTGCTGATTAGTTGTGATTTTAGAAGTGTATTTTGTCTTTGCAGAAATTTTTGGGCTATCAAAATACAGCCGTTATGCTGCCCGATTTTCGGTAAAAATCGGGTTATGGCAAAGAAAGATTTGGAATAGGTTTTGTTAAATGAAATAAGAATAAGAGTTTTAAAGAGTGATTTTGAGATTATGGTTAATATATGGCAAAGGATAGTGAGATTGGAATGGTTAAACTTCCAAATGGGAAATTATGTTGTTTTGAGTTGTATGAGATTGATTTAAGAGAAGAAAAAAAATATCGGGATTTGCGGATCAGTCTTAGGGTTTCCAACGCGCCTCGCTTCATTTCGTGTTCTAAGAATTTATGGTTAGCAGATGTCGGACATTTGTTTCAATTGGATTCCGAATTCGTTTTGTTTCCGTTTCGTTTTGCTTCGATTGTTTCCGTTTTCCGGTTGGGATCCGGTTTCTGAGATCGGGCCCCAACATAGATGGTTTTGGACATTTGTTTCAATTGGATTCCGAATTCGTTTTGTTTCCGTTTCGTTTTGCTTCGATTGTTTCCGTTTTTCGGTTGGGATTCGGTTTCTGAGATCGGGTCCCAACATAGATCACTCCTTCCTCACGTTGATGCTTGATTCGTCCCCACCTAGCTTCCACGTCTTTCTCTCAGATATTGCCAACAACTCTAATGTTAGTGGCCAACATTTTTGTGTGATAGAACATCCCCCCAAAATCGTGAATGGAGAGGATTGGTGTAATGGTATGAAATTAGCGTTGGTAGTCCCTTTTGAGAGTGAGTGGAGAATTTTTATCCAATGAAGAGTAGTGTTGGTTGTCCCCCCTTGTGTAATGTTTTCAACGTGAATGGCCCAGTGATTCGTGGAGAGAATGGAAAATTAATGGGTAAAATGGAGCCCCCCACATGTGCGTGAATGATTGTCAAATTCAATGAATAGTTAATGTTGAGTGGCCCCCCTACTAGTGTCAATGCCAAGGAATTTTGTGTGTATCCAGCCAAGATAACGTTGAATAGCTTCACCATCTCAAGTGAGTAAAACTTTTTATTTATTCCAACAGCTGTTACTTTCTTCTCAGCAACGTGGATGCTTGTGGAGTGAATAATGGAGTGAGTGGCCAAGTCCTTCAATCTGCGTCCCCCTCTATTGATTCTCATGCGTAATTTTTTTCATCATTAATTTGGGTACTCTGTTTATTTTTTAGCAGCTGCCGCCGCCTCTCTTGATTGTATTCTTCTTTGTTTTCACGCCTCCCTCTACTGTGCATTTTCTATATTTAATTCCCAGCCTCCACTCAAGTCTTCTATCCACGCCTCACATCTCTTGTTGCATTAGTGTCTCATGCTGTGTTCTACGTGCATGCCTTGTCTATTTCCTTGATTCCAGCTGTCCTCTCCAAAGATAAATATCAATCATTCCTTTAAATCCTTCCTGCGTTGCTTTGTTGTATTTCCCCTTGTCTGCTTCTCAATTGAGATCCTCCCAAGCAGTTAACTCATTTGCGTCATTCTCTTACTTCTCCACGTGTCTCTTCCTCTTGGCTGTTGTGACAATATTAATTTCCTTCAGTTGCTTTCCACGACCACGCCTGCTCCTTGGTCACGCCAACACCTGTCATTTTCTTACACAGCTGAGCCTCACATGATTTTAAATTAAATGTCAGCTTCTGTTGCTTTGTCTTGTGCGTGATTTATTCTGCACCTCTCCATGCGTCAGATCTGTAGCTTGTATTGCGTGATTCACCCTATGCTTTGACTCGTGCTGGCTTCTATTTTTAATTTGCTTGACTTGCATGATATGCTCCTTTAATTGCTCCTTTCTTCCCTCTGTGACAAAGTTTTGGACATTCCCTCAAATTAATTATTGTTGCGATCTTTTTTAATTAAAAATAAGTATATTTCCTACAAATTAAACAAGACCCATTAAAAATGCAGATTAAGATAAACTAAATAATTTAGTAGGAAAAATATGTATAAGACCCAATAATTAATCCATAAATTAAGGGAAAATGTCATTAATTCTAATGATAAAAATGCATCCAACAATTGCGCCTAAATGGATGATCTTGAGGAAGAAATTTCCATGTCACCTATTACATTTCGAAGGCATCAGGAATCAATTATGGTCTGCGAACCACTGAAGACTTTTCTCAGGTAGTTGGTAGACTTACAGAAGGGCGGTACAAATCCATTAGGATTGGAGAAATCAGCTACTCAATAGAGACTATTGTGTAGCTAATTATGCACATTAGACAGTTAAGTACTGTGTCTTCAACTGGAGATGTCCTACACCTACTTGGAAGACAAGTCCCTCGACTATCTAGCCTTGATGATCTTAATCTTTCGAAACCGAACCTATCTGTCCAACCTCCTGCCCTTATAATCAGTGAACAAATTGTTATATCTTCGTATGCATATAGCACTACTATTGCTTTTGAAGTAGAACAACAGAAGGATGATGATCTGCCAACTTCAGTGAACAACTTACGAGAGGACATAGAGCATCTACGAGAAGACCTCAAGATGCTTCGCACTGAAATGAAAGAAATGTTCTCTGAAGTTTTGAAACATCTCAGATCATGATCTTTTTGATTAATAACAAATAGGGGGAGAAAGGAGAAAAGGAGAAAAGAAGAAAGAAACAGTGAAGATAGGGGGAGGAAGAGAATATAAGAAGAAGAAAAGAAGAAGAGAAGAAGAAGAAGAAGAAGATTTTGGCTACAATTTTTTTCAAGTGTATATAGTTGTATACTGTATACCATATTATTAATAAAACTTTCTTTCTTACTACTATTGATTATTTGCATCATCAAAAAGGGGAGATTGTTAAGTCACAATGACTTTACGATTAATAATTTTGATGAAGAACAAATAATGACAAAAGTAAAAGTGAGACAATGCAAAAAGTGAGACGGAAGCTCAAGCATAAGTGAGACGATAAAAGTGAGACGGAAGCTTAAGTAAAAGTGAGACGATAGAAATGAGACGGAAGCTCAAGATTAAGTGAGATGTAAAAGTGAGACGGAAGAAACGAAAACAAAGACCCGATACTACGTCGGATGATTAATCAGTTTGAGTTAGTTACAGAACTCAACTGAATAACTGATTCTTCAAAGATCAAGAAATAAGAAGAAAGAAGCAGTTATAAAGAAGCGGTTGAAGACGAAGGCTATAAATACGTGTCAAAGTCGAAGACTATAGAAGATTAGCGAATCTGAAAAGTTTGTGAATTTCAAAGAGCTAGAGATCCAAAAGTTAGAAACATTTTTATTTTGCTAAACTTAGAGCTACTCTTATCTGTAACAAAGCTCAAAACATCTTTCAGTAGAAAGAAAAATAGATAGCCTGAAGAGGCTAAGTGTGAAAAGAATACTTGCTGTAAGAGACCTAAAGAGGCTCGGAGAAAAAGAATACTTGTATCTTTGAGAAGTATAGTGAAATTTCAGAAAGGATTCTAAGGACTGGACGTAGCTCATGGTTTGGGGTGAACCAGTATAAATCTGCTGTGTCGATTCTCACTCTCAACTCTCAACTTTACTTTTATTGATTTTATACAAGTACTTAGAAGCGAATTGCAATACTTCTTGAAACGTTTATTCAATCATTCTGAAAGAACAAGTTTTCAAAAGAAGTTTGTAGAAAGGGGATTGGTTTTAAAAGAATACACAATTCAACCCCCCTCCCCCCTCCCTTCTTGTGCATTTTGTATATCGAATATTAAGTCTTTACTAACGTGTGATTCACTTCATATTCGACTTAATCGCCAAACGATATAATTTACCCTAAAACTTGAGTGATATCTTCTTATCATAAAAAAAAACTCCTGATGCACTTATCCATTTAAGTCATCATGATCTGATACGGAGAACTATATCTTCAATAATTTCTCCATTGCTCTAGATTATAGATCCTAGATACTTAAAATACTCCTTTTGCTATATAACTTTTAAATCAATCTTTACCTTTACATTGTAGCCACCTTGTGTCCTGAAAAGTTACACCTTATGTACTAAGTCTTAGTCCTACTTAATTTAAAGGCTTTCAACTCTAACGTATCTCTCCTAAGTTTTAACTTGACATTGACACCCTTTTCTGTCTCATCCATTAAAAAAAAGTCATCAGCAAATAACATACACTAAAGCACATCCCTTTTGATATTCTTAATGAGCTCATCAATCATTACTGTAAACAAAAAAAGGGCTCAAAGAGGAGTCTTAGTGTATCCTAATATCAACAGAAAAATGCCTTGTATATCCTCCCATTGTACTTACTGTGGTTTTTACATATTTATACATATCTTTAATAACCCGTATATAAGTCATAGGAACTCCATTAACTTCTAAACACCTCCATATGAATTCCCTAGGTACCATGTTATACACCTTCTCTAAATCAATAAAAACCATGTGTAAGTTATGTTGTCTTTTCTTGTAATATTTCATTAATCTTTTAAGGATATGTAAAGCTTCAGACGTGAACCTTTCTGTCATCAAGCCAAATTGGTTTTTCAACATACAAGCATCCTTTCTCACTCTCTTCTCAATCATCTTCTCCCATAACTTCATGATATGACTAAGTATTTTGACACCTCTATAGTTGTTACAACTTGAATGGCCCCCTTGTTCTTGTATAAAGGAATTAACATTCTAAATCTCCACTTATTTGATATTTTGACAGACTTAAGGATCACATTAAAAAGCTTGGCTAGTCAAGTAAGACCCTTTTTTCCTAGCTCTTCCATACCTCTATGGGTATCTCATCAGGCCTATTTCCCTTCTACTCTTCACCTCCCTCAACACTTTTTTAATTTCTTTTCTTGTAATATATTGTCAACAAGTAAAGTTAATCTTTTTCACTTTAGCCCCCGTCCATCTTGTCTCTTAGACACACACTATATGAATTTTATATTTGTCTAAAATATCCACTAATTCTAAAGACTTTCCTGTAACGGTCCTGATGTTCAAAGAACCTATCTATAATCTGTCAACGTCTTTTCTTCTTTTAAACCCAAAACTCATTGATGGACTAGCCCTCGTTCTATCATCAAAAGTCAAATCACCACTCCTACCCTAATGTCCAACACAAGCCACAGAAGACAAGCTTAACAAGTCCCTAAACGACTCTAATGTTACTAAAGAAAGGGAACAAAGATTGATATTGAATCTCAAAATGGGCGTTGTAATAAACGGATGTGAGAATCACAAGTATACATGATCGTACGTAAATCTAAATTAAATGGTCCAAAAATTGAACCAGCGATGCTAACTAGGTTTCTACAGAATACTAAAACACAGTATAGAACAATTAAAAATAACAAACACAATGCTGAAAACTATAAAAAAAATTAAAAACTTTTAATAGATCGATGAAGACTAAAAACTGAAATCCCAACACCCAAAGAGCAACAAATCAACCACGAATAAACACAATTTGAAACTAATCACAAGTACATCTAATAAAGAAGAAAAAATTATGAGATATTAATTAATCAAAGAAGGGAAATAACCAAATTGATCCAATCTGTTTAAGATGTCATACACCAACTCTATATATTTTTGTCGTATTTAGCATCGTTCGCCATACATTTCTTTATTTTTGGGACTCACTCCAAATCAGTAGTTTGAAATGTAAGATCAAAAGCTCCTTTTTTTACTTCCTATGCAAATAGGAAATACTTCAAATCTTACAATATTAGAAGTTAGTAAATGCAATGCGTGTAATAAGATTCAAAACCCAATAGAAATATTTTTGAAACCTAGAGAAATGACGATGGAAGGGAGGGACCCTTTCCCTTTCTTAAATAACTAGTTTCTAAAAAACAACAAAAAATGTTGGAAATAGTGGAACTCTAAGATTGTTCTCTTAAGTTAGAGGTTATCCTTCAAATCTCTCCTTGCAAACTTCTAACACTTGTAAAAAGGTTCACGAGAACAAGCTACAATAAAAACGAGAAGAATAAAGGCGACAAGAGCTGCAGTTGGAGAATCATCGAGAGGGGATAAACGCCGACATGACTGGGTAATGATGGAGGAGGTAGACTGTCAATGATGAGAGAGAGATTTGCGCAACATTCAACAGCACCCAATGTCATTGATGGAACTTCCACCAACAGTAAGAATTTTCACTAGTGAAGACTTTGTTGACAGAGGGCTACAAGCTTAGTGGCAATATCCCCATTATTAGATGTGGAGAAGAAAGAAATCAGCGATGGCTTTAGGTCAGAGAGAAAAGGTGACCACTTTTTAACATCGATAATAATTACATATTAAATAAATTTAAATATAAATAAATTTTTATAAATAAATTTTAAAAAATTATTTTAATCTCTTATATAATATTTATTAATATTATTTATTAAAATAAATAATCTAGTTTTTATTGTTAAAAGTATTTATATTCATTCATGTTTTTGATTATCTGACAAACAATTCAAGAACTATAAGTATTACTTCATGCATATTATTAAGAAATTAAAACTAATAGAAGTAATAAATTGAATCAGCATATGATTCCTTCAATATTAGAATTATAGATGCCTATATAAAAATGTATTAATAAGAGACCAAAAACCTATAAGGCTAGAATATATACAAAATAGTAATAAAAGTTGTAAAACCATAACTTGTTTACTCAACAAACTTGAAGTCACTAATAACATTAAAGCTTTAAAAATTAAAACAAACAGGTTTAAGTTAAATTAAATGCAATAATAAGAGGATAAAAGATATTTTCAAATAAAAGTTAAACCAAAAAATCAAAACAACTATGATTTAGCCTAACGAAATCTTAGGGGCATTTAGTTCTATTTTTGTTTTCTGTTATGATTTTTAGTTTTTAGTTTTTGTTCTTTGATTTTGGTTTATGTTTTTTAATTAAAAAAATTGTTTGGTTAAGATTTCTAATATAAAAACTAGAAACAAAAGCCTACTTCGTTGAATTTCTAAAACACTTAAGAGAGATATGTAAAACACGGGAGTGTATATGAGAAATTTCTAAACCACAAGGGTGATATGGTTGTAAACAAAACTACCAATTGGTGTTGTAGACTAACTACATTGGAATGCTAAGGAACAATACTAGGTTGGTGACTTAGGTTCAACGTTGGACACTCGAAAACATGAACACTCCATGCTCCTGAATTTCAGGAGAAGATAGAACAGATTCCCACAATTAAATCCCAAAGTAGCATAGACCTGGTCAACAAAACAACAAAATACACCAACATAACAAAAGAATCCTCTTTCGTGTTCATGTATTTGGAAGCCATAACTAGTTCAATCCTAGCAAATAATAAAATTACCCTAAGAATCCCAATTGGGAATTGATTTAGTATCCTCACAAATGAGTTCCCAAACACCAAGTAATCCCAAGCTTGGCTAGCCAAGTAAGACCCTTTTCTCCTAGCTCTTCCATACCTCTATGGGTATCTCATCAGGCCTATTGCCCTTCCACTCTTCATCTCCTAGCTCTTTCCAATTTTCATTCCTTCTCCATATATTAATCTATACTTAAATTGTTTCATTGTATCCCCTTTCATATTCCTCCGTCTAACTCTAGTACACCTCTTAAGGCTTCTTTTCCTTTAATAATAAGATTAAAAACTAACAATCTATGTTGAGTTGACAAGTAAGCATTACGTATCACCTAGTAATCCTTGCATCTAGGTCAATTATAACATCTTATGAGGAAGTAATCAATTTGAGTTTTTATGGTTCTATTCTTAAAAGTCACCAGCTGCTCTTCTTTTTTCTTAAAAAAGAGTTGGCTTTCACCATCTCAAATGCTACCGTGAGATCCAACAAAGTAGTCCCGTTATCGTTCCTATCACTGTACCTAAAACCCCCATATGTCCATGAATAACCATCACAGGTTGCCCATGTATGACCATTAAAGTCTCCTCCTAAAATAACTCTCTCATAAAGGGGAATCTACTAAATCAACTTATTTAGCTCTTCTTAGAATTGGCGCTTAAGTTGTTCGTCCAATCCTACTTGAGGTGCATAAGCACGCACCACATTGAAAAAATACCTTCATCATAATCTTTAAGGATATAATCCTGTCATTAGTCCTTTTTAACCCCACAACATGATGTATGAGTTCCTTGATAACAAAGATACATATCGCATTCTATTGTCTCTAACACCTGAATACCAAAGTTTAAACTTATTAATCTCTTTCACTTTAGTCCACGTCCACCTTGTCTCTTGGACACACACTATATGAATCTTATATTTGTCTAAAATCTCTACTAATTCTAAAGACTTTCCTGTAACGGTCCCGATGTTCAAAGAACCTATCTATAATTTGTGAGCATCTTTTCTTCTTTTAAACCCAAAACTCATCGATGGACTAACCCTCATTCTATCATCAGAAGTCAAATCACTACTCCTACCCTGATGTCCAACATAAGCCATAGAAGACAAGCTTAACAAGTCCCTAAATGACTCTAATGTTACTCAAGAAAGGTAACAAAGATTGATATTGAATCTCAAAATGGCCATAGTAATGAATGGATGTGAGAATCACAAGTATACGTGACCATACGTACATCTAAATTAAATGGTCCAAAAATTGAGCCAATGATAGTAACTAGGTATTTACAGAATACTAAAACACAGTATTGAACGATTAAAAATAACAAACACAATGTTGAAAACTATAAAAAATTAAAACTTTTAATAAATCGATGAAGACTAAAAATTGAAATCCTAACGCCCAAAGAGCAACAAATCAACCACGAATAAATACAATTTGAAACTAATCACAAGTACATCTACTAAAGAAGAAAAAATTATGAGATATTAATTAATTAGAGAAGGGAAATAACCAAATTGATCCGATCTGTTTAAGATTTCATACACCAACTCTGTATATTTTTGACATATTTAGCACCATTCGCCATAAATTTCTTTGTTTTGAGACTCACTCCAAATCAGTCGTTTGAAATGTAAGATCAAAAGCTCCTCTTTTTACTTCTTGTGCAAATAGGAAATACTTCAAATCTTACAATATTAGAAGTCAGTAAATGCAACGCGTGTAATAAGATTCAAAATCCAACATAAATATTTTTAAAACCTAGAGAAATGACGATGGAAGGGAGGGACCCTTTCCCTTTCTTAAATAGCTAGTTTCTAAAAAACAACGAAAAATGCTGGAAATAGTGGAACTCTGAAGATTGGTCTCCTAGGTTAGAGCTTATCCTTCAAATCTCTCCTTGCAAACTTCTAACACTTGTAAAAAGGTTCACGAAAACAAGCTCCAATAAAAATGAGAAGAATAAAGGCGAGAAGAGCAACAGTTGGAGAATCAAAGAGAGGGGATAAATGCCGGCATGAATGGGTAACGATAGAGGAAGCAGACTGTCAATGGTGAGAGAGAGATTTGCGCAACATTCAACAGCACCCATTGTCATTGATGGAAGTTCCACCAACAGTAAGAATTGCCACTAGCGAAGACTTTGTTGACGGATGGCTACAAGCTTAGTGGCGATATCACCACTGTTAGATGTGGAGAAGAAAGAAATCGACGATGGCTTTAGATGAGAGAGAAAAGGTGACCACTTTTAACACCGATAATAATTACATATTAAATAAATTTAAATATGAATTAATTTTTATAAATAAATTTTAAAAAATTTATTTTAATATCTTATATAATATTTATTAATATTATTTATTAAAATAAATAATTTAGTTTTATTGTTAAAATTATTTATATTCATTGATGTTCTTGATTATCTGAAAAACAATACAAGAACTATAAGTATTATAAAAATGTATTAATAAGAGACCAAAATCCTATAAGGCTAGAATATATACAAAATAGTAATAAAAGTTGTAAAACAAAAACTTTTTTACTCAACAAACTTGAAGTCACTAATAACATTAAAGCTTTAATTAAAAAAACAAGTTTAAGCAAAATTAAATGCAATAATCAGAAGATAAAAGATATATTCAAATACAAGTTGAACCAAAAAATCAAAACAACTATGATTTAGCCTAACGAAATCTTAGGAGCACTTGGTTCTATTTCTATTTTCTGTTATGGTTTTTAGTTTTTAGTTTTTGTTCTTTGATTTTCGTTTATGTTTTTTAGTTAAAAAAATTGTTTGGTTGATTTCTAATATAAAAACTAAGAAACAAAAACCTAGTTAATTGAATTTCTAAACCACCTAAGAGAGATATAAAAAACACGGGAGTGTATATGAGAAATTTCTAAACCACAAGGGTGATATGGTTGTAAACAAAACTATCAATTGGTGTTGGAGACTAACTACATTAGAATGCTAAGGAACAATACTAGGTTGGTGACTTAGGTTCAATGTTGGACAGTCAAAAACATGAACACTCCATGCTCCTGAATTTCAGGAGAAGATAGAGCAGATTCCCACAACTAAATCCCAAAGTAGCATTAGACCTTGTCAACGAAACAACAAAATACACCAACTTAACAAAAGAGTCCTCTTTCATGTTCATGTCTTCGGAAGTCATAGCTAGTTCAATCCTAGCAAACAACAAAATTATGTCAAGAATCCCAATTGGGAATTGATTTAGCATCCTGACAAATGAGTTCCCAAACACCAACCAAGTCACTAACTTCTCTATCCCCAAAAACACCACCGACGCACCACTCCTCACATTGAACTTATACTTGTTGGACCAATGGTGGTTGACAAAATTAATCCTACTTATGTTTTGATAATAATAAAATGTATAGAATTGGTTAA
>JAOSBM010000204.1:9060798-9073171 GCA_027568955.1 Erythroxylum tenue | reverse complement strand
CATCGATGATGGTCACTCACTGAGTTCGCAAAACTCACCAAAAATTTACAAATATTTTTCAGGATCAGAAGAATACCCCGTTAGGCCAACGGGAGTATACCTACAGATTACAAGTGAAGGATAGAGGTCGGGATCAGTTCGCGTCTGCATTGCATTTCTTGAATTTTATATTGAATTGTATATTTTCGCATCTTTTTGTAATTATGAAAGGGCCCAAATGACTATATGGGAATTTTTGTAAATTGCATTGTATAAGTGAAAAGGGCTTATGCCCTATTTGATTATGAACTTCCACATATTGTGTTCTGTGATTCAAAAAAAAAATATACCGATTTTCGAGTGATCGACTGTATTAGCATGCCACCCTCACGGGGCACGGACTCGGATATCACCGTCGATGTCCGGTTCGGGTCACGCGGGAGTGGGGTGCTACATATCGTATCCTGGTATCAGAGCCTTGATTATAAGCACTGATTTTTTTCCTTCTTTTCAAACACAAGATCATTGGTCATGTCTGGTGAAACGCAGAGAAAGACAATTTCTCCATATGACATAACTACACATGATAATCCTGGAATAATGATTACTCAAGTGCAATTGAAGGGAGAGAACTATGATGAGTGGTCTCGAGCTTTCCGAAATGCCTTGCAAGCAAGAAAGAAATTTGGTTTTATTGACGGAACAATCAAACGTCTCGACGATAAATCCGTAGATCTTGAAGATTGGTAGACCATTAACTCACTTTTGGTTTCTTGGATCCGCAATAGCATCGAGCCTACCTTACGTTCGACCATTTCGCATGTTGAGGTAGCTCAGGACCTTTGGAATGACATTCGAGAACGGTTCTCAATGGCTAATGGACCGCGTGTTCAACAGCTTCGCGCTGATCTCGCGGACTGCCGACAACGAGGAATGATGATCTTCAGTTACTTTGGTCATCTAAACAGATTTAGGACGAACTGGCTAATTTTGATCAATTACCGGTTTGTCGATGTGGCATATGCATTTGCAATCTTGCTACAATATTAGAACAAAGAAAGGAGGAAGAAAAAGTTCATTTGTTTTTACTAGGCTTGGACGACTCTATGTACGGGACGGTCCGCTCGAACATTTTGGCTCAAGATCCGTTACCGTCCTTGAACAAAGTTTACTCTCTTCTCATACAAGAGGAGCGAGTAAAAACGATATCTCGAGGGAAGGAGGACATCGCAGACGTGATGGCTATGGCTGTACAAAGTCGTGGTCGAAGTGAAGGCTGAGACAAAGACAACGCGTGTTCCCACTGCAAACGTCCGGGACATAACACTGAAAATTGCTTTTCCATCATCGAGTACCCCGAGTGGTGGGGAGATTACCCTCAAAGTGATGTGAAAAGCACAGGACGTGGGAAATCAGCAGGTCGCAAAAACAATGGCAGTGGTCGCGGCAAGCCTGGGTTGCAGGCTAATGCTGCCCAAACCCAAGGAGAGGCTTCCTCCTCGAACCTAGATGCAGTTGAGGGATCGAATCCACCTAGACTTAGCCGTGAACAATGGGGTTTGTTGCTACAAGCACTAAAAATTCAGAAGAACAATCCTCATGAGAAAATGACTGGTAAGCAACTTTCTTGGATCATTGACACGGGAGCGTCCAACCACATGACTGGCAATCTCAGTAATCTGTGAGACGTGTGTGGTATTGCTAGCTGTCCGGTTGGTTTACCGGATGGAAGTCACGCCGAAGCCACTAAGGAGGGCGAAGTCAATATTACTGATGACTTAGTGTTGAAAAACTTCTTTTTGTGCCCAACTTGATTTGCAATTTGATTTTTGTATCACAACTCATTTATCATTCCAACTGCTTTGTTCAATTCACTAAAACATTGTGTGTTATACAAGACCGCACTTCGCAGATGCTGATTGGAGCGGGTGAGAGACGGGATGGACTCTATTACTTCCAGGGCGTACTGAGCATCAAAGCACTGCAGAAAAATACTAGAGATTCTCTTGAATTGTGGCACAACCGCTTGGGTCATCCATCCTTACGAGTGACCATTTAGTCCCGAAGGTAGATAGTAAAAGCAGTAGTGATTTTTTTTAATAACAGTTGTGATGTTTGTTTGCGGACAAAGCAAGTTAGAGATAAGTTTCCTTTAAGTGAACATCGAGCTAATGGTATTTTTGAGTTGATACATTGCGATTTATGGGGTCCATATCATTGTCTGTCTTCCTATGGTGCCTCTTATTTTTTGACGATTGTGGATGATTTTTCACATAGTGTGTGGATTTTTCTTTTGAATGATAAAACTGAAGTATCCCAAACTATGAAAAAAATTTCACCATAGTTGAGCGTCAGTTTCACAAACAAATTAAAACTGTGAGAAGTGATAATGATATCGAGTTCACCTGTCTGACAAGTTATTTTGTTAAGAATGGGATTATGTTTGAGACTTCTTGTGTGGGTACTCCTCAACAAAATGGGCGGGTTGAAAGGAAACACAAACATATTTTGAACGTAGCCCGTGCTTTACGATTTCATAGGTCACTACCGATTGAATTTTGGGAGGAATGTGTATTAACTGCGGGATACCTCATAAAGCGCACCCCTTCTTTGGTTTTAAATGGAAAGAGTTCGTATGAAGTTTTGTTTAGACGTTGTCCTGATTATGGTCAGATGAGAATTTTTGGGTTATTATGTTTTGCTCATTGCAAGAATGGAGACAAATTTGCTAGCTGGAGTCGTCGATGTATTTTTATGGGGTACCCCTACAAAAAAAAAGGGTAGAGACTTTATGATTTGGAGAACAAGGTATTCTTTGTTTCACGGGATGTTGTGTTTGATGAGACTCAATTCCCATTTGCTACTATAACTGATAATCAATCCCATGAACAAACTGAAGACTCATTTAGCCTAGGGGATGCTACTTTTGAATTGACAGACGGTGAGATACTACTAGCTAGGGGATGCATATGATGATAATGCGGTAGGCAGTGGGGACAGATCCCCATGTTATGACACTATTGAGGGGATAATAGCTCAACAGGAGGGTGACACAGAACCAACTGTGTTGGGTTAGGGGCACCGTTAGCGACAAACTTCAATTCGACTGTGGGACTATTTCACACATACCATCCATAAAGTGAGTCCATCTGTCCAATCACCCCCTCCACAGCAGTCCATAGGTAAACCCTATCCTATAGCACACTTTGTTAATTGTGATAACTTTTTTGTGCGGCATCGGAATTTTATTGCATCCATCACAGCAGATCAGGAACCTAGTTCTTATTCAGAGGCAATCAAAGATGCGGGTTGGCGTGCAGCAATGCAGAGTGAAATTCAAGCTCTAGAAAAAAATGAGACTTGGGTCATTGATGATCTTCCAGAAGGGAAGAAGGCTCTTGGATGCAAATAGGTGTACAAAATAAAGTATCACTCCGAAGGCACAATCGAGAGGCTGAAGGCAAGGCTTGGGATATTTGGCAATCGTCAAGTTGCAGGAATTGATTACAATGACAATTTTGCTCATGTTGCAAAGATGGTCTCAGTTCGGCTTTTTCTAGCAATTGTGCCAGCCAAGCAATGGGACCTCCATCAAATGGACGTTCACAATGCATTCCTACACGGAGACCTTCAAGAGGAGGTGTATATGAAGCTCCCACTAGGTTTTCAGGTGGCCGGTTTGGGAAAGGTATGCAAACTTTGGAAGTCTCTTTATGAGCTTAAACAGGTTCTGCAGTGCTGGTTTGCAAAATTGTCGATAGCATTGACTACCTACGGCTTCACGCAATCTCGCTCCGATTATTCTCTCTTCATTATGCACCAGGTCAGGATGCAACTCAACGTCCTTGTATATGTGGATGATCTCATCATTTTCGGAAACAATCATGATGCCATCACTGAATTTAAAGCTTATCTTAGTAAGTGTTTTCATATGAAAGACTTGGGGACGCTCAAGTACTTCTTAGGTGTGGAGGTTGCCCACGCACCCGAGGGGATTTTCTTGTGTCAACGTAAATATGCACTTGATATAGTTTCTGAAGTTGGTTTGCTAGGGGCTAAGCCGGCTAGTATTCCCGTCGAACAAGGTCACCATTTGGCTTTAGCAACAGGAAAACTTCTCGAGGACCCCGAGAAGTATCGACGACTGGTTGGATGCCTGATATATCTCTACTTCACTCACCCGGAGCTTGCTTACAGTGTTCATATTTTGTCACAATTTATGCACCAACCTCGCATCGAACATTGGGAGATGGCGCTTCGAGTGGTGCGGTTTTTGAAGGGTAATCCGGGTCAAGGCATTCTCTTGAGTAACACATGTGATTTACAGTTACATGGCTGGTGTGATGCGGATTGGGCAGGTTGTCCACTCACACAACGATCCCTCACTGGTTGGTTGGTATTTTTCGGTACCTCTCCAATCTTCTGGAAAACGAAAAAATAATATATAGTCTCACGATCTTTGGCCAAAGCCGAATACAGATCCATGGCCATGACAACATGTGAGTTGAAGTGGTTGAAGGGCGTTCTCACTAGCCTGGGTGTACACCATCCTCGGTTCATGTTATTTCAGTGTGACAGTCAAGCGGCATTACATATCTCACAGAATTCGATCTTTCATGAGCGAACTAAACATATTGAAGTGGATTGCCACTTTGTACGTGATGAGATCGTCAACGATACTATTAGTCCCAGCTATATCTCGACAAAAGAGCAGCTCGCCGATATTTTTACAAAGACTCTTGGAAAATCACAGTTTAGCTATCTTCTTCGCAAGTTGGGCATTCGAGATCTTCATGCACCAACTTGAGGGGGGTATTGGAAATTAGTGTATATTAGGAATTCTTGTACATAATATTCTTTGTAACCGTGGGATATTGTTTTCCTTTTAGATTGGATCTGTTAGCTGATCTTTAGGAAAGTTGCCAAAGAAAAAGGGGTTTTTCACTTGTATATATTGACATACTACGAATGAGAAAAAGAAAGAGTTTTTCCTCCATCAACAGTGTGCTATCGTATCACCTCTAAGTTTGTTTGTTTCTTCATACTACTTATCTTGATCTTTAAGAATACTTCCTCCATTTTATAAAGTTATTTCAGATGTATCTTCCATAACCCAATAAACTAATATCATGAATATGAAAGGAAGGGTTAAAGGAAGGCATATTTTTATGGCATAGTTCTTATCTTTTGTCTTTTAGTTTTTGTATTTTAAGTTCATCTTGAAGTTATTTTATTAATTGGGACGATATCAAATTACCAGATAATGGTGCAAGATTAAGTGTTGGAGGTTATTTTAATAAGATTAATGTAATTTTAATAGATCAAGATGGTGGAGGAGATTCCTTAAGAGTTCAACTGTCAAGAAGCTCAAATTGAGCAAATAAAGAATGTTAAAATAGTTTATAAATGTATAACAAACCTCTCTTTATAAGGTTCCTTTGGGGTGGAGTTAGGCTTAAAATTATCATGGTATTAGAGCCTAAACTTATCTAAATGGTTTGGGGTCCTGCCTGGCCTGTTATAGCCATTTGTCTAATATGCCCATCAGATGTCCAGTCCTGATTTGGGCTGAGGGGGGTGTGTCAAGAATTTCACATTGACCAAGTAAAGAATGTTAAAATAGTTTATAAATGTATGACAAATTTCCCTTTACAAGGTGTCTTTGGAGTAGAGTTAGGCCCAAATTTATCATCAAGATTCCATAAAATGAAGCCTAGTGCCCTCTTATACATTATAAACGTGCTGCTCTTATTATTTTTAGGTAGAGAAGATAAAGGCAGTTTAGATAGGAGTTAAATATGTATAATTAAATGAATAGTTAAACTAAACCTCAAATACTCCATTAATGCCCAGTTTTACTAGACTTTTGATGAGAGAAATGAGTTCTTTCTCCTTTTGATAGTGCTTGTGCATCTTGAAAACTAACTAAGAATGCTAAGATCATATGTTAATGTACTTCACTCCTTTAGTTATATATAATACACAAAGTAAATTTTTTTTTGTTTTCTTATGTCAATGTTGATATGGTAACGAGTGATGTAAAGTTTTTTATCAACATGTGGCTTATACTATGAATGTAATTTCAAATGTATGTGTAATATTCTTTGTAATGGTCATGAAGTGACAACTTTTAATTGCTTATGAAGTATTTTGTTCATAATTTGGATAGGTGTTAAAAATCATCATATGATACTATTATGTACTTTTTTGAGACAATGAGATTCTCAATATACTTGTTTATTGACATATGAATAGTAAGAATTGACAAAAGCAATTTATGAGATGTTGGCATTATTTTATACTACCAACTTTACACATTATTTTGCTATGAAATGATAGATTAAGCTAGCATTTTCTTAGTTGATTTTTCATTCAAATAAGGTAATTTGAACAAAGGTAGAACATATGATGAAGAAATTTGACATTTATTGATATATAAACGAAAATATCGTAGCAGTTATGTCTATGTTGGATCCAAGGTACAAAACGGAGAGAACTTAATTTTACTATCATCAGTTATGTGGAAATCTAACATAAGAATATATTGGTGTCATTAGACACTTTTGGTATGATTTGCTTAATACTATCAATAAAAAAAAAGAAGAGAAAGGGCTAAATCACGGTAGTTCAGCATTAGATTCATCTTTTGTTGATATATCATCATCAAGCAAATTTAGATGTTTGAATTTTTGTTTTAAAAAATTCATAAAGAAAAAGGGTTAAGATTTCTTATAGTATGATGAAGTTAAATAAATATTTGGAAGCAAATACTATTACGATAGGTGGGGAGCATTTTGATAAATTATTATGGTAGAAGTCGAATGGAACTCAATGTTTGATTATAGAAGTAATTGCACGAGCCCTGATAGCAATTTTAGTATCTACATTTGCTTTTGAGTCTAATTATAGTACCAGTAGTTAGTAGTGACTTCTTATCATGTTTGACTTTATCTTAAAACAGTGGAAGCCCTAATGTATGTTCGAAGTTGGCCAAGTACTAAAAATGTTCAAGGTAAACTCTATACTTTATAATATATATTAGTTCTTTTAATTTTATAATTTTAATAGTCAGCTATCATATCTTCTTATATTTTCGTTTTTATATAGTGATATGTCCATGGAATGTGAATAAAAAAAAGATCATTCATCTAACCAAAAGTTTTTTTAAAGAAATATCTAATTAGGAAGTTATATTTATTTGTTAATTATCATGCATTCATGTAATAAAATTATTGTATAATTGGACATAATTTATATAATAATTTTTTATATGCAGATGAAGTGGTAAAAAATGTTGGTTATCCTGACTATAATAATTAACTAGCTCATTTTATTAATTTGTTTTCTTTAATCTTATTCTTTTTGATTTACTAATTTTTACTTGCTACTAATTTTTCGCCAACATAATACTATTAGACAAGTTTAAGTTCTACTCCATCTTTTGCAAGTCATTTTTACCAAGATGTTTGTAGAATGGAAGAGTTAAACTTAACAATATTTTAATTGTTTGCACATATATCTTAAGTACTTTAAAGTTACTAATACTAATCAATATATCCCATACAAGAATTTCATTACTAATACTAATTGATATATCTTATACAAGAATTTCATTCATGTGAGTCCAAATGTTACCTTGGTATGTAGCTTCAAGCAAAAGCATGCTTTTGGTAATAGAGAACTTGATGATTATTTGTTTCCTATGTTTGAGTCCATATTAAAGTCACCAAAGAGGAAGATAGCTATTATTTGGGGTATTTGATTTTTTTAATGAAAACTATTGTTTTGGTTTGTATGCTCGTCTTTGAAAGTATTACTTAAGCTTGGTGAGAAACTTATGGCCTGTTTGGTGAGTGGAATAACTATTCTATTACTAATGTGTTCCTGTTATTCCTTTGTTTGATTAGAAATAACATACAGAATAACTAATCCTAAATTTAGTTATTCTTGCACTTTAAGGAATAGTTAAAAATATCTCCCCCTATATTTACTTATTCCGTGAAACGTGGAATAGGTAAAGACAACCTTTCTCCCTCTTATTATTATTATTATTATTATTATTATTTGTTTTTGTTATTATTATTATTGTTTTTAATTTTCTTATTATTATTATTATTATTATTAAATTTCTTATTTTATTATCTTTATTATTAATATTATTATTATTATTATTATTGTTGTTGTTGTTGTTATTGTTGTTGTTGTTGTTGTTGTTATTATTGTTGTTAATTTTTTTAATAATAATAATAATCATCATCATCATCATCACCACCGCCATCATCATCATCATGTAGTTAAAAGAGAAAATAACGGATATTTCGATCTTTTTGTTATCTATTCTTTTATCATTTTCAAATTTATGTTTTTTAAACTAAACAGTGATATACATCATCATTAGAAATAAGAATAATCATATCTGTTCCAGCAGGTAAACCAATCACCATGTTAAGATTGAAGATATTGTTGTTATACTTTGCTTTAGATATAAATTTTGTTTAATAGTTATAATGATAGTTGATATGAATCAAGATCGATTTTTGCATATGGTAGGTTAGTTCAAGGTGTAAGACAAATGACATACCAAAATCTGGAGCAAAAATGGTCATGAGATCCAATCCATAGTGGAAAGATGAAAATAATTTTCTTCTAGATATTTTCTTTTGAAAGGTACAACAAATAAAAATATATTGCATACATATCGTCTTATCGATAAGAATTTAATTGATGATGTCGGTATTTTCTTTTAAGATAAAAATTCTTATAAAGATTTGTAGGAAGCTTAAATTATAAAAATGGTGGCATTCTTACCTACAAACTCCAACCAAAACACCCGATCAAAATTATCACGAAGATGAGGCTTTGTTCCTCTCATCTCCTCAAATAGATATACAACAAGTTATTTGGGAGGGGATCCTCCGTCCCCCTTCCCCTAACCCACCTGAATGAATGGCTCAGATAGAAAGGGGCCAGAATAGAGCCAGAGGAAGGGGCCAGAGGATCTGGGCTGCATGTTATTTATCCACGACTTCGAAACTTGTAATAGCTCTAAGGGATTCCTTCGATGAATATTTTCGAAAACAAATGCCATCACAAAATTCAGTTACTACTAAATTTTGTAACTCCAAATGAGAATATCCTCGAAAAGATATGGTTAACAATTTAATTCCTAATATCTTTGTTTTTTTTAATCATAAACAAGTACATGATTTTTTTTTGTTAAACCACCCAGTATCCGGGGCCACAAAAACAACCGGCTAGTCCAAATTTGAACCGGGTAGGACTCATTTGGGCGGCAAAGCTACATCATGATTAAGCATAGAGAACGAGTGCTTCTCTGTCTGTATGTATTTGATTTTAGTTTACCATCTTTGTATAGAAGCTTTCTCCAAGTCCATCAATTTTAAAAGTTGACAGTGACAAACAAAGACAACGGTGGGAAACTTGGTCTAATTCCAATTCCCCGGTATGGACTCAATTCCTCTAAACCCCTCTATTAAAAGTATCTCCTTTCTTTATATTATTCGGCACCATCTATGATCAATTAAATACTGTGTGATCTAATGACTTGATAGCATTACTTTGGTATCCTCTTTTGGTCCAAAAGATATGCCCTTTCGTATGTATATTTTCTATATCAAGATAAAGATGACTTGAGATGCTCCGTAACTTTTTTGAACTTGTTCACTTCATCTAACTGATTAAACCAAAGGATTAACTTAATGAATTGAGCGTTCGATCCATAGAACTCACTGGACAAATAAATGCATTCCATTCATGTTTTGTGGTGTATTAAAAAATTCCCTTTATGCAAATGGGTCCTACCCGACTCGAATTCGGACTAATCAATTGTCCCTCTGACGCCGAATATCAGGTGATTTAACCAAAAAAAAATCTCTTTATGTTACCGAGTACCGACAGTTCTAGTCCATCCAGTGAGTTAATCTGAAAAAAAAAACACAACAAACGTGCTTCCTGATTGTAACAGCTGCAATAATTAAATTTTAACAGTTGTTATAAGGTTAGTCTTGTTGAGATAACTTATTCAATTTTATTTGATTTAATTTACAATTAATAAAATTGATTAAATTTTAAAATGAATTTAAAATTTTAATTTTTAAATTAAATTCGATGAAGACTAAAATAATGAATCACATTATTTAAATAATTCAAACTGGTATATGGGAGGGCATTATGGTATTTTACATACTATTAAGAGATTGCAAGATATGTTAGAGATGTTAAGTACGCCAAGTAAACAAATACTAGACTATAGTTTCATTTGACCTCCAACAACATTTACCAGTTCCTAAACACCGTGGTTATTATGAATTTCATATAATGGTTTCCTAAATCCAATAGCCATGAGGTGACTTTTAGGAGCCAGGATTTTCTGCTCATTTTATCCTTTCTCTAATTTCAGCCATCAATTTATGTAAATCTCGCATAAATAGATAACTGAAATTTATAAAATATAATAGGGACAGAATAAAATGGACAGAAGATCTTGTCCCGACTTTTAGGGGTGAATAAACTTAACAGATATGCAATTTAATGACATGGGAAACCGAACGCTACAGTGAAAGACACAGATGCAATCTTTTTTCAGTGCATTTTCTAGGAGCTTTACAAACTTCGGGGGTGTGGAATTGCATCTCTCTTTACCCTATCATCGGAAGTTAGACGAGCAGCATTGGTGAATTAGTGTTTCTGAAACTATAAACTTAAAAATAAACGATCAGTATCAAGCGACTCAATCAAAAGTTGATACCAAAATTATTTGCTGTTGATCACATTAAAAACGCTGCCTATAACTTAGAGGTCTCACTTATACATAATGTCTTCCATATATTATAAGTGGTGAATTTAAAGCTAATCTTATAATAACATTTATACGATGATACATTAATCATTGTTTCTGTAGATAAATCAATGATGGTCATCTTTTAGTGGAGAGACAGAACGTCCAATAACATAAATCTTTGATATACTAGTTCAATGTCTCAAAAAAGGAAATAATGCGTGATTTTCCTTATGATTTATAGTAGAGATTTTGTAATTAAAATTTTATGGTTAAGATTTGTTTTTTTTTGGGGTTAAGATTTGTTAGTTTATGCCCTATAGTCAATTTGTTGATGACAAAACAATTTAAATGTATATTTTATTTTATACATATTCAGATGTATATGATAAAGTTTATGAAATAAACATACATTGCAAATGAAATTATGATGATATCATAATTATGAGATTTATATTGCATTCATATATTATTCGTAAATTGTTCCTAATTATTGATCTATTGAGATTGGACATTAATATAATATAAAATGATTAACGCGTGTTATATCTTTTCTTATGAGGAAAGTATTCGATCTCGTAGATTAAAGTAATAGAATATTTAAACAAACGAGTGGATGCTTATTAGAAAAACAAGTTCACTGAATTAACCTCATATGAGAAATATATTTAGAACATTACTTGTATATCTATGAAATTTTTCATTGTAAAAATTGTATAAGTGATCATTTGACTTGAGATCTCCAAAGTTATCTTGTACATGGATTACTATGTTTTAAAACTACTTATGACCTGTTTTAGTCAAGGATAACTCAGTTGGTAGTTATTAAATGTAATATGAACTATATGGAGGTAGTTGAGTGATAAATATAAGATTTATCATCTTAAAGTAATTTTGGAGAATATTCCATTGCTTTCGATTAATATTGATTCGGAAAATTCTTGACCAAGGTGGAATGTCACTTTGTAAAATAGTTTACAAATGTTATTAATTGAATGCATTACCAATGGTGGAGAACTAATATGATTGGGCTTAAAATAGAGTAGACATTAGTTATATGTTCTATGCCTAATCGAAACATTGTATGATAAAAAATTGAATTATACGAAAAAAATTATGTACGAAAATGTTAGTCACAACTACTTTAATATTTTTAAATATTTGGATAGTTATGATATGTTTCTAGAAGCTAATCTTAACCTATGAATATAATTATTTAATTAGAGAATTAAACATAAATTAAAGGAGTTTAATTTATCTAACCCTAAATAAAATTTAAGGTTGTAATTTATATCTATTGCCAACATATTTGAAAACCTAATAGGTCTCACACAAAGAACGAGTTGAAGAGAGAATATATTTAATCAAGTTGAACTTGATTGTAAAGTTTGAAAAACTTTATGATTAAATATGAGATATTTAATAAATAAGAATCAATATAAGAAATTTGATTTTATTTGGGCATAACTGATATTTAATTAGAATTATTTATACTTCTAATTAAAATTTAATTACTATAATTGTTGGGTCCCGTTCCCGAGGCCCGACCTTGGTGCCGAACCCCGTTCCCGGAACCCAACGATCCGAAGCGCAGAC
>JAOSBM010000204.1:9047578-9058459 GCA_027568955.1 Erythroxylum tenue | reverse complement strand
CGGTACATAGCATCATTAGCAGCAAGCAAACTTAGTTTACTAACTAATGCTACAACACCAATTCCAAACAGAGGAAGCACCAGAAGCCTAGCAACAATTATGCCAATAGTGGTTCTAAGACCAAGAGTAGACTCGTTTGGCCCCTCCGCAAGCATTCCCCCAAGAATAAGCATGACAGAAGGCACCATAGCACCACCCAAAATCTCTAGACTGTCAGTGATGAAAGAAAGTGGAGCATCATAACCAAAGAAAAAAGCTTTTAGCTGAGGTACTAAGCCGATGATGATAGCTAATAGAGAAGCAATTGTCGGAGGTTGAAGTATATGTTGAATGGGAGTTTGTTCAGCAACAATTCTGATCCTCCTAACAACTACTGGCTCAGCCAAACATCTAATGGCCCTAGGACTGCTTGAATTGCCTTCTCCAGAAACTTCAAGGTCTGGTACAGTCGAAGATGAAAATGTTGAAAGGCTGTTGAAGATCTTTGCTATAAAAGGTGTTTTGCAATGTTCTGTTTCTTTATCCTCAATTCCTGGCCACTCAGCATCTATAAGAAGAGGCCTACTTACGTCTTGAGCGGGCGTTTGTTCTCCAATTACAGCACCTTCCTCAACAACTTCATAATACTGCAGCGGAGCTTCCATCATGTGATAAACAAGAGTATAAACAAGAATCACAGCCACCCATTGAGCAAAAGACACATAGGCCACTCCTCTTGAGTGGCAATGGGGTCCAAATGGATTTTCTTTAGTATGACACACTGACGTCACAATGGCTAGATGAAGGTTTCCAGTGTTGCCAAAGGCAGTCATGATAATGGTGAATCTATTGAATTGAGGAGGTGGGCGACATATAGCTACCACTAAGACTCCTAGAAAGAAACCAACGATCGTACTGATAAGCACGTTAACTGGGATAAACCACCAATTATCAATGTTCTCAAGGGAAATAGATTCACCAAGCTCAGTGAAGATCAAGCACGGTAAGAATAAGGCAAAAATTAGCTTGCTTAGGAGTTTAAACGTTGCTCTGGGTACGATTTGTTTACTGGGGTGTGCAAGAATCAGTCCTATAACCGTTAGGGAGAGGAGTTTCAACAAAGGCACTATACCAGTTACCAGATTTTCAGCTCCAGACCTGATAGTGCTTCCATATATTTCAGGTGAAAAACGAGACATATTTTGCGAAGTCCTTGAAAACCAAGAATACAAACTCTTTACTTTCTGCAATAAACAGTAAATGCATTGCAGTTAATTCCAAAACCGAAATATTTCAGAGCAAGAGAGCAGGAAACTATTCATAAAATACGAATACTATGTCAGGGATCAAAGCCTACCAAAAAGTAAAAACATGGAATTCATATCTCTTGATAATCACCAATAATCATAATCCACGAGAAAGCATTGCAATAAACTATAGAAACTATAATATACCACTAACAAAGTAACAAAAGCAACCAACGGTGAGTCAGATTCTCAACATTAAAAAATCAAGAATATAAGGACGACTTTCTCATGTCACTTCCACTAAAAGCCTAACATCAATCGGAAGCAAGAAGGGATTCACGAACATCCAAATTAAACATATCATCTAACGGTATTCAAACATAGCATTTTCAACACTAAAGGATGAAACTTTAACAACAAAATAGAAGACCCAAATGAGGAAAGAGACAGATGACGCGTACAGATCAGAGAATATAGAGGCAAATACGAGAACGGGAGGCCAAACAACGAACAACAAGTTAATAGCACTTTCAGACGAAGATAGGGAAAAAAAAACCAATCCACGAGATTCCTCAGAAACTTTTGCCCGTGAATGAAAAGGTAAGCCCCTTCTTTAATGGACGAGAAAACGGGAAAGCATCGTTAATCTTCACGGACTTCGGTTGAGACCTATCCATGCTCTCTCCCAAAATGGAAAATTCTGATCCACTTTTTCTCACAAAAATATCAATAAAAGAAACGAATCTTCTATGAGTATTTGTTTATCGTTTCCGTACCCAATGGTGCAAACTTGGATATACACTAATGCGTTCGTGCGTACAAAGTTCAAAAGTACAGACGTCCTAAATACATGTACAATGTGCAAGTGGATTGTATCGTATTGCTTTATCAGGCGAGTCACTATTAACTGTACGATAAATAAACTTAGGCCTCTACAATCAACATAAGCGGGTTATTTTGATTATTCAAGCTTCTTTGACACTTTAATCTGTTATCTGTTTCATCTCAATAATTCGTCTCTTTTTCTTGTCACATAAGCCTGCCATATCTACCATTTGAAGTTTGAACTAGTCTGTATGATTATGCAATCTTACTGCATATACATAAAATGTCAAAGGTGGCCACAGGCCAGGAGCTCGTGAACTGCTAACGTAAGCATGTGAATAACACACGACTGAAATCCGAAAGAAAAAGCCCAGGTATTTACTCTCCCAAGTTCATTATTGGGGGACATTGTCAAAGGAATATTCTGTAATACTACTGTTTTATAATTAAAAATACAATATTGTACTCTTGTGTTAAATTTACAAGACATATGACGCTCAAATTTTTGCATACAATATACGAGTCAAGCCGTGAGATAACTGCCTACATAATTTTTTTTTTGTTTTAGTTCTTTTTCAAAAGAAACATTTTTTTAAGTGAAAGAATTCTTTTTTTTTTCAAAAGCATTCATTCTCTTTCTTGTAAATCAATTATCGGATCGAATGATCTTGAGCGAACTTGTATCCATGCATTATTGTTTCATTAGATGTTGATTTCTTTGAAAGAGTTTTAATTTCCTCTCGTCTTCTTCTTTTAATGATTTTCTCAATGGTTCAGAAAAGTAGTGATTCAATAAAAGAAATTTCAACTTATATAGCATCACCAACGAACATGTCCTTTGTTAAGTGGAAGAGAGAGGAAAAGGATCCGTGACCTATTTGAGACTCAGTCTATAACACCCAATAATTATTATTTTGGGTACTTTTAATTGGACTCAAATTTATAAGTTACATGGGACATAAAATATTCTAACAATCTCCCACTTAGCCCATGTTACGACTTGGTGATCCAACAATTTTAAGTGCACACAATACATGAAATCGATCAAGTCAACGTTAATTGAATTAAGCTGATGGAATCATGACAGTTACAAGTTATATAACCTGATTCCTTTCATGTATCACATAATCAACTCAACTCAACAAACTTTAAGCGGGTAATTCGATAATTGTTATTACACAAATAATAATTATTGTATACAACATAATATGGATAACCAGTAAGTGAGCAAAAACATATGGCTGTAATTGAATTCACAAGTGTCATAACAATTCGAGCAAAACAATGATATGTATATATAAATGTTACACTTCTATGTTAACAAGGACTTATCCATAAGGGCCATCCGTTCAACATGTCCAATAAATGTTTTGGGAGATAAGCCTTTAGTTAACGGATCCGCTATCATGAGATCGGTACCAATATGCTCAATTGACACTTTATGTTTTTGCACTTCTTCTTTCACAGACAAATACTTTAAATCTATGTGTTTCGCACCCTTGAAATATTTGTCATTCTGAGAGAAGAATACAACTGCAGAATTATCACAATAAATTCTTAGAGATCTGGTAATACTGTTGATAAGACTCAAATAAAACGATTTTTATAATGTTGAAATTATTTTTTAACTTTATCAAACATTAAGAACTAAGTTATATTTTCATAAAAATCTTTGGATCGAAAATAATCCTTTTACCGTCAACATTATTAACTCTTTAAAGGCCCATTTATCTAATATTCTTTGGGCTTAGCTTGTTTCTTATTTTATGTCCAGCCTTGACTAAGTGATTAGCAAATATCAATATGGGTTAATTATTATCAAGAGAACTTTTTTCTTGAAAAATTTCACTCAAAATTTTAATTTTTAAATTGAGTTCTAAATTCTTTTAAAACGTAATTTGTTAACGTTTCTTTCATAAAAGATAAACTAATGATATGTAAACTAAATAAGAAATTAAATATCAAATTCTTTTTTGCTATATCATCAGTTGAAAAGAAATTTTTTTCACTAATAAATTATATTTAAAAATTAACTAAAGATCAAAAGTTTCAATACTAATATATAAGTATTTAATATTTAATATTAAATGACTTATTATACATACCAATATTATTCATCTTTTTGGTTGAATTGTAATAATGAAACTATTTTATATTAATCTTTGGATGGGAATATCTGTCCATAAGGACTCCAAATTGTTACATCAATAGCTCTTCCAATAAAGTCTTCTAACATTGCTATATTTACTTTGACTTCGTCTTCTATCCATTTATTAGCTATATAACAACTAAAAGTTTGTATATTACCACATATGTTCTTTTTATCTTTTTTACAAAAAAATAAGTGGTAGATGCTTTTCCAGCAACTCACTGTTAGTTTATACCCTATAGCTAATCGGTTGGCTGCAGTTTAGTGACAAAAATAATTTAAAGCATTCTTTATCATATACATATTTAGATGTATATAACAAAGTTCATGAGATAAATATACGTTACAAATGAAAGTATGATGATATCATAATTAAGATATTCATATTGCAGTTGTGTATCCTAAATTATTCTTAGTGATTATTCTATTAAGGCTAGATATTAATAGAGTGTAAAAATACTAGCAGATATTATATTTCTTCCTTATAAATAGAGTAGTTCATCTTATAGACTAAATTATGTAGATACTTAAATAAATGTGCGAGTACTTAGTACAGAACAAGTTTACTGAACTGACCACATATGAGAAATCCATTTAAAACATTACTTGTTATGTCTATGAAAATTCTCACTGTGATGCTTGTATAAGTAATCATTTGACTTGAAATTTTCAAAGTTACTTCATATAGAGATTTTTATGTTTCGATACTACTTATGATCTATTTTAGTCAAGGATAACTTAGTAGGTAGTTATTGGATATATCGTGAACTATATGAAAGTGATTTAGTAATCAATACATGATTCATCACCCTAAAGTGATTAGGAAAAATGTTCTATTGTTCTCGATTATTATTGATTCGGGTAATCTTTGGCTAAAGTGAAATGACACTTTGAAAATAGTTTCAATATCATGAATTGAATCAATTACTAACGATGAAGAACTAACATGATTGGAATCAAATAGAGTAAATATTAATTCCATACTCTATATTTAATTGGTACATTATATGATGAAAAAATTGACCCATACAAAAAAATCGTGCATGAAAAGGTTAGTTAAAACTACTTTAACATTCCTAAATATTCGAACGACCATGATGTGTTACTAGATGTCAATTTTAATCATTGGATATAAATTGTTTATAAAAAGAATTATAAGCTAAGTTATCCAATCTTAGATATGATTTATGATTATAATCTAAATCCATTGTCAACATATTTGAGAACTTAATGGACCACATACAAAGAACGGGTTGAAAAGAGAAAATGTCTTTTAATTAAGTTAGACTTGATTGTAAAGTTTAAAAAATTTATAAGTAAATATGAGATATTTAATATATAAGGATCAATATGAGATAATTAATATATACGGATTAATATGAGATATTAGATCTTATTTGAACATAATTAACATTTAATTAGAATTAATTAAATTTTAACTAAAATTATAATTTAATTTTAATTAAATTATTAAAATACCCAAAACATATTATAAATAGAGTTAGACTATACGGGAGTTAGTACTTCTTAAATAACCCTCTCCAACATTTATTGAGTTCTCTTAACAGGTTCTACGAATACCACCTTCTGTTTGGAAAATTAGTCATCAAAATCTGGCACAGGTCAAAAGTTGGGATGACTTTCCCTCCAAGTTCTAGAAATTTCAAGCTCACTATAACTTGTCAGTAAAGACAAATCCAACATAAGAACTCTAATCAAATGTAAAAATAAAAACACATAAAAGACTTTGAATCATAGACTTCATTACTTCATGTATCTATATCTGTATCTATTGAACTAGCTAAATGGTTCCAAGATCATCCTAGTGATCTCCACGAAATGGAAGAGGACTGTGGCCATGGACAAAGGCACACTGAAGATGATCAAACCAATGATCCCCAGAGCCAGGCTAGGTCTTGTGTTCATCAACTGGGACTGCAGCAAACCTACCATTTCGCATATCAACGAGTCGTAGCCAGCGAAATATTGCTTCTCCCACTCCATCCAATCCTCGGGAGGCTCATAGTTCCTCTCCACCACCTTCATCTCATGAATTCTTTTCCTTAGAACAATCATGTTCTCGTCCACAAGCCTCCGGTTGTAATAATGTTGATCGTGTGGCTCTCTTCTTCTGGCAGCCACCGCACACAACCTTCTTCTTGAACCAGAAGAGAAGGGCCTGAAAGGAAGAGTACTGGAAGAGCACAGAAAAGTTGATTCCATCTTTGATTTGTGTTAGAACGTAGCAATTGATGATTGATGCAAATGGTTTCGAGCATAATTATAGGGATGGAATTGGATTAATTAGAAAGTGAATTAAATAGAGGAAAGTGGTGGGGCATGCGAAGGTTTTGTTTTAGTGGAAACCGCGTCTATGTTGCGTGATTTTGGTGGATTCGGTGACGGTCGACATATGCTAATCACATCTTTATAGTTTAAGGTGACACCTTGGACCAGTTCTCATTTATGGCTATTATAATTACTACTTTGGCTAAGCGCCAAAGAGATCAATCTAAGTATGGTATAAGCATCCAACGTACCCTAAAAACTCTTTTGCATATCTTTTCACTGCAGCCAAGGATCACTCGAATTACATTAAGGCCATTTTGGTTGGCTCGAAATGTTGACTAGGAAAGTAATATTTTTTTTAAATTTTAAATTCTATTAAAATTTTTATAAGTATTTAAACATGTAAATATCTTTATTTTTAGAAAATCAGATTCCAGATTAACTTTACCTTCTCGCCAACTAAAGGAGGCCTAATTCTTGAATAAGTGTTTTGAAATTCGGACTGGTCATCGAACCGGTAGCCTTATTGGTCACCGGTTTGACCGGTTCGACCGGTTCAACTACCGGTGTGACGTAATAATTATGCAATAATTATATTTAATTATATATAATATTAAAAGAATTAAAAATTAAAAAAATAAAAAATAAAAAAATTAATTGAACCAGTGGTCGGACGGGTCCGGTCCGACCGGTAATTGACCGGTTTTGACCGGTTCACACTGGTTCAATTTTAAATTAATTTTTTAGGTTGGACCGGACCGGCTACCCAACAGGTCACCAGTCGGACCGGACCGGCCGGTCCGAGTTTAAAAACCGAGCTTGAGTTGAATTGGAAGTAGAAGCAGAACCGATAGAGTCGTTTGTATACTAACATTGCTCTGACAATTCCCTACTCATTAAAGAGAATTTATTAACAAGGACGGCGGCGTTTTGTTTATGCGATTATTCTCTGTATCTTAACTGTATTGACGTCTTAGCTAATAAGTATTTGACTATAAGTACCGTTAATTAAATTAAAATGAGGAGGAAGTATGGGGGGTGACGGCCGGTCGGTCCAAGTTGATGTTATTCTATTTTCGGGTCAAATTTAATAATCTTTAACAGGTAATTAATACGATGCTCTTTGTCATTTGTGACTGGTACTAGAATTGTAAAATATATATTTAATTGTTCTTTTAAGAAAGAGGGCATTCTCTCCCCTTATTAATTTAATCACAAGTATTGACTTTTGACACGATCGAATACTCTTCCTATTCAAATTAAAAATTGTTTTAAATTTCATAAAAAAAAAAGTTGTTTTAGATGAATTTTAATTATTCAAAATAAGTATCGTTCGTGACTTTTCATGTATATTTATAATTTTACTTCCAAAATTACCTTTTAATTTCTCTCACATCCTGATTACACAGATTATATTTTTAAGACAGTTCAACATGCAATTAATAAGGGTATATCAAACATTTCATTAACTTTCTTAATAAGTGTGAATCCTTATAAAACGACTTTTATTTTAAATAGGAGGGAGTAATTATTATCCACCACATCGAACCCCTTATCATTTGGTCTAAATGTATATGATTGTTGTTAATTCTTTGAGGCAATAATTCCAGTATTCTTAATAATGGAACCTCGAGGAGACCCGATGCATGTTTGTCAAGTTGAGGTTACGGATTTGGAATGATTGTAAAAGTTGGACATATATTTAGGTTTGATGTAATACATTCGTTGACCATTGAACTGAGAAAAGGAGACTGTTTCTCTCAAGCGCAAACTATCTTCTGGAAAGTTGATTTTATTTCCCAGTGAAGTGTTCTGTAACTACATTTTCCTTACATTTGAATTATTTTTTTTCTATATTTTACTAAAAAAAATGCAATTCTATTTACAAAAAAAAAATGCAATTCTGGGTTAACCTTATTTAATTAATTTAACCTCTTCACCCTCAGTAACCACTCAAATTTCACGAGCAAAACCTTTAGAAAGTACTCCTACTCTTACCTCCCTGAAGTTAAAAGTATATAGATATACGTAGGTGGTATATAAGCAATACAAAGCATTTCATAATAACGGCAAAACAATTGAGTTCAAATTAATTATATCAAACTTCACAATAAATCCTGAAATAATGTTATGGTTTTAAATCTTCATATCATGTTTGTAGTAGAAACTTAAGTGGTAAACAGGAGTCGTTTGATAGGATAAGCTCTTCGCTTCAAGAGACATCGGTAGTTATCTATTTTGCTCTAATTACGTTGGTTCTTTTAAATTTAGTGTGAGGGATATAAGAAAGATGCCATCTTGTAATTTAACAATTTGAAAGTTTGATGAAGCCGTTAAGCTTGGTCCAATCTAGTCTTAAAGCTATAAAGGCAAGGTTCAAAATAATGAATATTAGTTTTCAAAAAAAAAAAAAAGAACACTGAATGCTAAATATGCAACTAATTATGATATTATTATAAAGTCAAAGAAAATTTTCTAAATTAAAATGAAGTGAATCATTAAAAAAGAGAGAAGAAATTAGATAGCTACACCAAATTTACTTGGAAACAAGTTGTAGCAGAGACTAGTGGCAGTGAGTTCCAAAATACTCAAATTTTGTCCCCCCATCCTTATCAAGGGTATAAGAATAGTTTCACCAGGCCTAGGTGCCCTGAAAGATGGTACAAGAAGCTGAAATGCTATGTTAATGAGATTCTTAACAGGGAGATACCCTCCTCTCTCATCCATAAATAATTAGGCTTCAAGGTAGTGGAGAGAAAAGAGGCTATTGGAAGTTTTATTATGCGAGGATAACATCATTTTGTTTAAGTTAATGAAAGTGAAACAAGAGGTGTGGTTGAAGTTGGTCCCTAACACATAATATATTAACCCATTTTTTTATAGGTTTGGAAATCCGGGTTGCTAGAGAATTAGATACTAGAAAACATGTCATTATAGGTGAATTTTCACAATGTTCCCCTAAAATATTAGTCTACTAGAAGATTGAGCATGCTTACAAGTTTCACAAGCAAGCCAATTTGTAAATGTGTGAGAGCATGTAGTTGGAGAAAGAATTACCTGAGGTCATTCCAATCCTAAGGTTGGGGGAAAATGAAAATGGTGGAAGATACAATAGTGGTATCTTACCATTGAAAGCCAACTGATAGGTTATTATTTTTGTGCTAACTTTGGATATAAATCTCTTTAATGTTTTGAATTTTTTATTTAAAATTAATGAACTTGTTTCTTAATTATTCTCAGATGGTTTTCAACACATAGGGGATGAATTTGAAAAAAGAAAATGCAAGGAAAGTAAAGACAATTTGAATTCTTAGTTGGCATAAAAGTTTTTGACTAATCGTGGGCACGTGTAAAGGAAAAAATTATCTGCAAAATTTGATTTGAATACAGATTCGATACATTTAAGATTTTTATTATTTAGGGAATCAAGTTGTTATCTTTTAGGTGGGGATCTGCTGCCTGATTATGTGGGGAGTGTATCTGATAAAGATAACGATAAGAGGGAAGAGAGATGACATCTAGATACATCATTTTTATGCTTTTTCTCTGCTACTGTTTTTCTAGTTTTGGGCTAGAATTTTCGTATTTTTTAGAAACGTGCAGATATGGAGACTATATGTTCTGCTATTCTTCTGTTGGGTTTTGCCTCTGTTATGAGTAGCTAAATTCTATTTCTTGGTTGAAGGGAACCACATTATCATCTAGCATGTGTGAGATTTTCGGAATAAAGTTTATTTCATTGATGAATATTAAGTGTCTTCTGTATTGTTTTTTATGATTGAATTGATTGATTTAATTTACAGCCAGATTAGTAGGATTTGACGTCCAGTTTTGCTAATCCAAAGTGGTAATTAGGATTACCATCGTTACGCTAGGAACTGGAAATTCTAAGGAAGATACTTATCTAAATTAAATACATATCGTATGTGTATTGTCTTGCTCACTGGTTCTCTTGGTTCTTAAAGCTACTAATCAATCAAACTTAAGATCGTATCTAAGTTGTTGGTTAATAAGAGTTATTAGAATACATGTTTCTATTTATTTAATCTTGAGAGAGAACATCACCCAATGAGTATTTGTTAATGGATTTAATTTTATATCTATGATCCATATTAGTTTGATAACGTAGGTGACCCAAAACCAAGGTTCGTTATTAATTTTTTAGATCTGAATATTTTCGTTTATTTCAAATTTTTGTCATCTTTAATTTCTTTAAATCACGTTAATTCAACCACCAATTTGTTTTAGTTTTCAACTCGTATAATATTTACCAATATATTCTGTAGGAAAATCCCGGTGCCTGTATCACATACAGGCGGTGCGGAAAAATAAAAATTTTTGTTCCGGGATCTTCCCGAAAGCCAGGATCCATGTGTCTATACAAAGATCAAA
>JAOSBM010000204.1:9010420-9035900 GCA_027568955.1 Erythroxylum tenue | reverse complement strand
TTGGATCTTAGAAGATTTTCATGTGTTCATGTATGAGTTCTCTTTGGTTGGGTTTAAATTGATGATGGTCGGGAAAGTATGGATGCAGTCTCCTGCTTTGCTTCCATGGAATCTTTTCTTCTAAAGTGATTAACTTTCAAGTCTTTCCTCCCCAGTCAAGTTCCATTGTTCCGCGTCCAATGTTGGGCTCCGAAAACGGGGTCCAACAAATTTAGATCCTCCATCTTTACAGTAATAAAAGACACATCGTTTAGAGTGGTAGGGATACCCAACAAAATAAAGAGTGGAACAAGAATGTAATTTATCTTCATAAGGATTATATAAATGTACCTCAGCAGTGCAACACTATACACGAAGATGAGTGGCTAGGCTTCCCCTTTCTAAATTTCAAAAGGTGTCTTTAAAACTGATTTGCTTGGGACGCTGTTAAGTATATATAAGGTAGTCTTTATGGCTTCACCTTAAAGATAAGCAGGTAAATTTGTCATGCTTTGCATTAACTTTATCATGTCTTTTAACATGCGATTTCACCTTTCGGTCACATCATTTTGCTCAGGACTACTTGGCATAGTGAACCGAGTCATTAGTCTTATTTTAAATATTTGGAAAAACTTACCCTTTTTTCCCTAAAACCCTATGTTTGTCGTAATGTTCACCTCTACGATCAGATCTGACAATCTTAATTGACCTTAAATTAGTTCTCAACTTTAGTCTTAAAGATATTGAATTTATCAAGAACTTTAGACTTTTGTGTAAGCAAGAACACATATCCATAATGGAAATAATAATCAATATATGTCAAAACATGTTTCCATATCATCATAATCTAGAGTTGGGAGACTGTTATCCTTTGTAAATCTCTCAACCCTTTTTCTCTAGAAATGTGGCCCAATCTTTTATGTCATAACATTTATGACTTTTCCTTTATCAAGGGTCTCTTTTTAGTAATATGTTTGACAATATATGAAGAAGCATATATCTTATTAGCGGCAAGATATATTCTATATAAACCATATGATAAGACGGCCATACCAATTTATTTTGTATTGAAAGATAACTTTATAACTGAATTTTCAAATACAAAAATGTAACCTTCTTTATCTAAAACAAATACAAAAATCAAATTCCATTTAAAAGACAATATATAGAATGCTTCATAAAAAATAAATTTGAATCTTATATCTAAATTCAAACACACATCCCTATAGAGTCTACATCCACTTCTTCGTTATTTGATACCATCAATTTTTCCTCCTCTTTTTTTGACTTGCTCTTATCATGAATCTTTATATCATGGAAGCAATATGATTAGAAGCTCTACTATCTAGCCACCAAGAACTTGATGTGGCTATAGCTACATTAGACTTATATATCATATAAGCCGAGGAGTTGCCTAATAGTTTCTAACTTTCTTTTCAGATTTTATGCTTATGATATTCCAGCTTCTTATGTCCCTTTTTGTACAAAAGAAACATCGCATACTCGTACCCACTAGACCCTTAATTGTATTGGACTGACTTACATTTATATGTGCAGGAAATTTAGATTCTTACCTTTAAACTTCTAAGGCTTTACCTTTGCCTTTCCCTTAGTTGCTATTAAGGTTGTATGAGTTATTTCTTCTGCTTCTCTTCTTTAACAATATTCTAAGTAATCAATGAATTATGTCACAAGCTTTATCTTGAGAACTGTATGTGGTAGCTAGAATAACAATCTCTGATGGAAGAGTATTCAATGCTTGGTGCACATTTTGAGCATAAATGTTTAATGCCTTCAGCTTGCTTTGGAGGTAGACCATCCTAATTATGTATTCCACCCCCTTCAGCTTGCTTTGGAAAAACTTACCCTTTTTTTCCCCTAAAACCCTATGTTTGTCGTAATGTTCACCTCTACGATCAGATCTGACAATCTTAATTGACCTTAAATTAGTTCTCAACTTTAGTCTTAAAGATATTGAATTTATCAAGAACTTTAGACTTTTGTGTAAGCAAGAACACATATCCATAATGGAAATAATAATCAATATATGTCAAAACATGTTTCCATATCATCATAATCTAGAGTTGGGAGACTGTTATCCTTTGTAAATCTCTCAACCCTTTTTCTCTAGAAATGTGGCCCAATCTTTTATGTCATAACATTTATGACTTTTCCTTTATCAAGGGTCTCTTTTTAGTAATATGTTTGACAATATATGAAGAAGCATATATCTTATTAGGGGCAAGATATATTCTATATAAACCATATGATAAGAAGGTCATACCAATTTATTTTGTATTGAAAGATAACTTTATAACTAAATTTTCAAATACAAAACTGTAACCTTCTTTATCTAAAACAAATACAAAAATCAAATTCCATCTAAAAGACAATATATAGAATGTTTCATACAAAATAAGTTTGAATCATATATCTAAATTCAAACACACATCCCCTATAGAGTCTACATCCACTTCTTCATTATTTCATACCATCAATTTTTCCTACTCTTTTTTCGACTTGCTCTTATCATGAATCTTTATATCATGGAAGCAATATGATTAGAAGCTTTACTATCTAGCCACCAAGGACTTGATGTGGCTATAGCTACATTAGACTTATATATCATATAAGCCGAGGAGTTGCCTAATAGTTTCTGCCTTTCTTTTCAAATTTTATGTTTATTATATTCCAGCTTCTTATATCCCTTTTTGTACAAAAGAAACATCGCATACTTGTACCCACTAGACCCTTAATTGTATTGGACTGACTTACGTTTATATGTGCAGGAAATTTAGATTCTTACCTTTAAACTTCTAAGGCTTTACCTTTGTCTTTCCCTTAGTTGCTATTAAGGTTGTATGAGTTATTTATTCAGCTTCTCTTCTTTAACAATATTCTAAGTAATCAATGAATTATGTCATAAGATTTATCTTGAGAACTGTATGTGGTAGCTAGAATAACAAACTCTGATGGAAGAGTATTCAATGCTTGGTGCACATTATGAACATAAATGTTTAATGCCTTCAGCTTGCTTTGGAGGTAGACTATACTAATTATGTATTCCAAACCCCCCCCCCCAACTCCACTATATCTCATAGAGTATAGTTCTTTTAATAAGGTACCTATTTCAGCATTAAAAGATACCTCATACCTCTGTGAGACATTATTAAGGAAATCTCTTATTATATTTGTCTTTAGCAGTTCACTCAACAAATGGTTTGGTATAGATCTCTTTATGGTCAAATAACACATCCTGTTTGACCTTTCTTAGGCTGCATATGTTACTCTCTCAGCCTATGAACTGATGTATATAGGTGTTGGCAGTCTTTCCTTGATCATGGTTATATTGATATCCACCATCTCCATAGCAAACTCTGCATCTTGTTTCCATTTCTTAAAGTTGAAATCAGTAAGGGTTTCAATGGTGTCACTATTATTGTTTACAGAAAATGTGACTACAATATTAAAAATGTAAATCATTAGCACAAATATAAGACAACGGCATTACTCAAAGCTATAAAACAATATATGTACTAAGCATCTTATTACACATGTCATGAAACACCTGTGGGCTAAATACATAATACATACAGATAAGACCTCTACATAAAAAGTGATCAGAACACACGCCATCAACCTTTGTTATTCTACCACCTATGGACGAATGGACCACTTAAGCAATGGTTATCCTCCATTAAATGCCTTTATTATTTATTAGAATTAGTATTATGATTTATATTTTATTTATTTGTATTTATATCTATTTATTTATGTTGTTAATATTATTTATTATTTATTATTTATTATTATTGTTTTGAATTTGAATTTGAATTTTCTTATTTATTCTATCGATTCTTTTTAATATAATTATTAGTTTATGTTTTGAGTTTATGTTTTTTTTTTCAAATAGTTCTTAGAACCATTTTTTCCCCTTTATGTGAATTTATAAAAAATAACTTCTCTATTAGTTAGGGACAAGGTTACATATTATAAGACTTCCTTAAACCCTCGTCTCAGCTGGATTCCACCGGAATATTGTTGTTGTTGTTGTTGTTGTTATTGTTGTTAAGACTAGAGACATCCCAAGTATATAAGCAAAATAGTCTAAATACTAACTTGAAAAGCCACTGCGGTGACTACATTCTTAATAGTACTCAAACTATTCTACAAACACAAGGGTTACATTTATATATTATCCTCATATTCATCTATATGAGCCTAAAATATGTGACAACTTATCACTTATAAATGCAAAATCTACATGCACAATCTCATTGTCTCATATCAATGTTGAAAATATTATCAACAAACTTTATTTGAGAATTCATCATAAAGAAAATGTCAATAAGAGTGATAATCATATGATCCCAACACAAGAAATGCACCTTATGAAATACCAAAACCACATTATCTCCTTTATTTTAAGTCAAATGCGTGAAAATTCACTCAATAAAGACTTTGATTACCTTATTTAATTTTTCTTGAGTTAAACCTTATTTATTACCGATGTAATAAATTCAGGAAAATTTTAAAAATTGCTTTATAACATTCACAATCCCTGAAAACTAACCCAAAATAACTTGAGGGGACTTTTATGATTGTTGGGAATTTTGAGTTTTTTTGTCCTGTAATGTGTCGATGTTATGCGTGTAGCTTAATGGCTCATATGGTGCACGTGCATGCCTCACGCAGTATTAAATGCATGTTACACGTATCAGATGCACAAAAACACGCAACGACCTTCATGGTGCATTTGGTCCATGCTCCAGACATGCATAAACATGTCCATTGCTTTATGGTGCTGTGACACACACACAATAACTCGCAAACATGCCAACTACCTTTAGTGTGTGTGACGCATGCGTCATACATGCTTCTAGCAGTGCCTTATCGCTTGTGCTAGCTATCTGGCCATGTGTATCACACATGCCAAATGCTCAGTGCTGGCCCTGGGCAGGGGCCAGTATTTTGAGAGGGGACCCCACTTCAACACCCCCTCTCTGCTAAGTTCTAGTGAGTAGTGATGAATGATGTTTTAACGTGGCTCCTTTCCAAGTTTTAATACACTTCAACGCCTCCTCTCCGTAAAGTCAACAGCCTCCTCTCCAAGTTCCTACAGACTTCAACGCCTCCTCTCCAATAGACTTCAACGGTCTCCTCCTCTTTTAATGATTTTAACTATATAAGTTATACATTGGCTTTAAATTTTAACGTTATAACTTATAAGTTAATTTTGTATTCCTCGTGTTTATAAATAATCTTGAAATATTTAAGTGTACTTTTACTTTCTAATTTTTTTTATTTTTATCAATATATATATTTAAAATACTCCAACTCAAAAATTAGCAGTAAAAAATTTTACGATTCTGTCTTCTGAGTTCTAAGTATAATTTAAAGATAAAGTTTCTAATTTTTAATGTATTTTTGCTCTTTTTTTTTATTTTTAATATTAGATATTAAATTTTGCTATTTATTTTTTTTCTTGTATCACAGATATAATATCATAAAGCAATTAGAAGGTGTGATGGTATTGACTATATTTGTGACTATAACATCACTTGAAAAAAGTTTTTCAAAGTTAAAATTATTGAAAACCTACTTGAGGTCATCAATATCACAAGAAAGGTTAATGGTTGAGTGTTATGATCATTTAAAATTTAATGATTATGTAAACTTATAAATTGAGTCATTTATGTTTTATACAAATATGTAAACTTAAGTATATTATCGATTTATTGGGGCCCTTTTTAATGTATTTTTGCTCTTTGTTTTTTTATTTTTAATATTAGATATTAAATTTTTCTATTTATTTTTTTCTTGTATCACAGATATAATACCATAAACCAATTAGAAGGTGTGATGGTATTGACTATATCTGTGACTGTAGCATCATTTGAAAAAAGTTTTTCAAAGTTAAAATTATTGAAAACCTATTTGAGGTCATCAATGTCACAAGAAAGATTGAATGGTTGAGTGTTATAATCATTTAATATTTAATTGATTATGTAAATTTATAAATTGAGTCATTTATGTTTCATATAAATGTAAACCTAAATATATTATCGATTTATTAGAGTCCTTTTTTTAATTTCGTTCAGGACCTATAAAACGATAGAAACGGCCGTGCAAATGCTAAGTACGTTTTATAAGCATTTGGTTGCTTCTTCGTGCTACATTCTTCCAATTGCCCAAAAAAGGTGATTTTCAACGACTTTTTTAATAATTTCTTGTAGGATTCTGACAACTTTTCACTAGAAAATCAATCTGAATTCTATTTTTGGCTTGTTGTTTATGCAAATCTTATCCAAATTCAATCCAAACAATAAATAAACAATTTATATAAGCAAAGCCGGATAAATTTCTTCGATTTCTTTACATAGAACATTAAAAATCTCCGTTCAAACTTATATAATCATAGAACTGCTCTAATACTACATATTATACATAACACAAACCTTAACTTTAGGCCTAAGATCTACCATGAACTTGTATAATCAAAGATAATGTGAAAAAAATACATGTTTTGTTATCCATAGTGCTATAAACAAGCTCCTCAATTGCTTGAATATGCTGCCAGATCCTTTGAATAAGCTCCCCAATGTATTAACAACTTGCAACAACTTTCATTGTATCTTTATGCTGTAGATGTCTTTTTGCACCTTTTTTAATTGTAAACCTCCTAACAGGTCAGAGTAACTGTACATTCATGAATTTCTATCATCAGATTGTAAGAGACCTTAGTAGTTATTTGTGTAAACTTTATTGGGCCTCATCATAAGTCTAATAAGCAGATCTGCCTATACAAATAAAAGTCCTTTTTTTTTTGGACTTCCATCCATTTAATCATATATAAAGCCTTTTATTATCTTTAATTCATTAAATTAAAATTTATTATTATTTTTATAAAATTTGTAATTAATAATTATCGAATAGAAATTTTAATTCCAAATGACCAACCCCAAAATCCCATGTGCAAGATCCAATCTTTGATACCGGAGAGCCATCATCCTTCAGAAAATTGGCGACGTAGATATGGGGATGGGCGGTGTCATTGGCACACTCGACGTTGGCAATTGAGCGTGGCAACAAGATAGTTGAAACAAACATATCGAACAACGTGGCACGAAATTATTGCTTCCCTACGTTACGCCTAATAACGCAATCACGCACGGGAACATACGCTCTGTTCTTCTTCGAGAACCCTTTACCAGAGAACTGGATCGTTGGCGTTGGATCTTGTGATTGATCAAAATCAGACGGTGAAATGGCCAATAACTCCAGGGAAGAGCCAGGGATGGCACCGCAATCCGATCGGTGGTACAATCTTACCCTAGGCCCCTCCTTCAAGGACTCTGCCTCTAGCAAGTACTGCACTTTACGCTGTAAGTTCAATAAATAAATATACCTTTTCTGACTAGTCTTTGCTGAACTGGAATTGGAATTCTGATTCGGGTTTTATTACTGTTTTTTGTTTCAGATGAATTTAAACCAGCGTCGATTGACAAGACGAAGCCAGGATCGCTGCACAAGAATAAGGAGAACAGGGTTTCTGTGGAGTTCCAAAACAATCAGTCTGGGAAACCCAAAGTTACTTTTGAAGGAAGCAGTGAAGATTACAAGGACAACGACGCTGTTTTGTTTTTTGACGGCCAGACCTGTCGCTTAGAGCGCCTTCACCGCGCCGTCAAGCAGCTTCGCCACCTTCGGATGCCCGGTGAATCTGCTTCGATAGCACCGCCGGCGCCCGAGCCCCGGTTATCTCCTGCTGGGAAAGGCGTGAAGTCGGTGAATGTTGGGAGAAGCTCGTTTCCTGCTGTGCCCGTAAGTTCTTAGTTGCATTATTTTGATTTTGTTTACAGTTTGATTCTTTGAATACAAAGTTTCAGTCTTTAACTTGTTTTTTATGCTCGAAGTTGAATACTTGCTGTTTATGAGTACAATTTTTATTAAGAGAATAAATGGTTTGAAGTAAATTTGCTGCTTGGTGAAGATGATAAAATTAGCTTAGAACCTATTATTCTATCTGTTTCTTTGGTGAACTTGGATGTGAATTATATCAATTTTTAATTGTGATTCTGTAATATTGCTCCAACCGGAGGCAATTTTTTGAGCATTGAGACTTGAAATTTGTCAATTGTTGCTTGAGTGATAATTGTTATCGTTCTGGAAGACTAGTTGGAGAAAACAAGAATGACTGGTACTTCTAGTATGGAAGAACTTATTATATCACGATATTGTTGGGCTTCTATGGTTGCAATAAGGAAAATTGTGCAGCAGATTCCTATGCATTTTCAGTCTTAAATTTCTTATATAATTTAAACTCTAAAACTGTGATAATTTTTGGACTATTAATCATTGTCAATTCTTGAGACTTCCCTGTACATGTCTCCTGACCATGGAATATTGTCATTTTGGTGTTGCTGCTATTCTTGATTGAGAGGGAGAAGGATAAAATCAGGAAATAATGGAAAAGAAAGAAAAATATAGCCAGTAACCACTCAAGTCTAATATAGCCAGTTAACCACTTAAGACTAGCCAATTTTCATTATGCTGCTCCTTGTAAATTCTAAATATACACAAATGTCAACACAGTATGTTTTCATTTATTATGGATGATTTAGGTTGTCCAGAAGTAATAAACAAAGAAAATTTTAGTTTTTGAATAATCCATATATCTTCAGGCATATTTGGTTCGACATTCCTTCCATAGAGGATTAATTTTTTGGCCCCTTAGTCAACCCTCTTATGCTTTCCTTTTTGGCCTATGTTTCTGAATAGGTTGTTTTGAGGTTATCATGCAATTTTGAGTTCTTTCACTATGATTGTGTGTGTTTTGATGTTTCTTGTACTTTGTACTTGTTCAGGTTGAAGTGGAACGCATAGATTGTGGTGAGCCCCAGATTCAAGGTATTTCAATTGCTGTTGGCATTCGTGTCTATGCTTTTCCAATTTGTCAAATTACAGCTTGCTGAAGTAAACAGGAATTAGAAACATCAAACTTTCACTTATAATGGTCCGGTGAAGATCCTATTGATATGGTTAATGATATAGTGGAAATTAGTGCTCTCTTCTTCACTCGTTGGTTTTTTACTCTACTTCAGATACATCTTCAAAAGTTATTGGCAACTAAACTACATGGCATTGGTTAACTCTGCATTTGTTCCTTATGAGGTCACTGTGTGTATAGGACCCATCTGCTATGGAGTGTCAGATATATAACTATCTGATGTATGAAATGTGTATACAGCTGTGTGTCTTTCATACATCAGCCTAATCTATGCATTTAATTAACTTTATATTAAAAACAAAACAGAATAGCAAATTTCAAGTGATTAATTTGGTGACATATAGGATGCTTGAAATGAGATATTTGCATTCTAAGCTAAGAAAACAGTTCAATTGGATTTGTCCTAAACCGCAGACAAAATTCTTCCTTTTGTTTTCTTTAGTTCAATTCTTGGCTGACTTGATTATTATTCTGAATAATTCTTTTTCATCTCTTCTATTTGTTGTCAATCGGTTAGGTTGAGAGAACCCCTGCCTCCTCAAATGACTCAATTTTCATCCCTGCAAACCAATTTTCCTGCTCTCTTATCAAGTGTAATATACCATGTCAAGAAATGTCTTCTTTCTTTGGTGATGATTCTGATAATTTTGATAATTGAAGCGGGAAAGTTTTCTGGACAAGGGTTTGAGTTATCTATCCTCCGATATGTGTTTACAAGAATTCTGAACTTCTTTGTTGTAAACCTTTCTCATGGCTAATACTTAACTTGCAGTAATTGACGTCTTTCTGCTTCGTATTTTCATGCATCATGGCATTTGTTACCATGGGACAGGTTCAGAAATTTCCAATAGGGGGAGTAGAGAGCATTCAGCCGATCCACCACATTTATCCAATTCTTCACCAAGCCCCAAGAATGATGAAGTTGAAGAACATCAAGATTTTAGTATAGAGGATATCTTCGGTGCTGTTTCACCTGATAATGGGAACACAGCCGATCAAGGAGTTGATAATGGATTCGACATCAATGTACCGCGTCAAAATGAGACAGATGATGAGATTGCTGATGTGGATGATTGTGGTGATGAGGTGGACAAGGGACATAATGCCGCTGAAGCTCTGAAAGCGCAGGTTGAGAATGAACAGACTTCTAGTTCAAGCAGTAGCAGTGAAAGTGGCAGTAGTGGAAGTGGGAGTGGAAGTGGTAGTGGAAGTAGCAGCAGCAGTGATAGTGAAGGCAGTGATGACGACTCTGTTACCTCAGTTTGAGTGTTTAACCAACACTCGAGAACTCTACATTAGAAAGCAAAAACAGGGAAAATACCAATGGATTAAATCATTAAAGTAGTACGTTTCTGTCATTGGAAGTAAATGAGTCATCGTGTTTTAAGTAGAGGACATTTCTTCGATGGCATAAAACATGAAATGCAAATACTAACTGTAATTTTGTTGGTGGATTTTGAAGCCATGGTTGAAGATGTGTAAAACATTTGCAGGGTTTATCTAAGGTTGAAGTGAACTCGTCGTGAATAACTTTATTAGAAATTCCTAAGATTGTATCGAATTAATTCATCATATGAGAAGGGGAACTACCTTGCAGGTTGATGTAATGTTTATATTTGTCCATAATCGAACGGTCAAGGCTGATATCTGACAATCCGAATATTAGAAGAATAATGAAAAGGTAAATTTTGTGCTTAAACGTGTGTAGAATGTGACTCTGACGTGTCTTAGAGTTTGATGTTTACAATAAATCATAAATTATGGATTTCTTTATCTTGCCGTTGAACAAAACAACAAAAGCCCTTTCTTGCATATAACTAAATAAGTTGACAAGAAGGTGAAATTTGGTACTAAATCTAAGGGAAAACTTGAGAGCTACAAATTAGACAAGAACAAACCCCTTCATCTGTAATCTTATACAAATCACAGAAACTCTTGGCGTGTTCTTACTGTTGGGCCACTTTCGTTATAATTTCCAGAAACTACACCGTATTTTGTAATTGTACCCTATCATATGGCTTTTTTTTTTTTTTAATACAAGGGAAAAGTACAACAAGGTCACATATTACGGGGAAACAAAGCTCCGCCAGCGTCTTGATGAAGAAGCTCCTGGACAGCCACCGACGACACCCGAAGAAGGTGCAGGCTTGGATCTAGTAATAGGGCACAAGTCGCCAAACGGTCAGCGCACCGGTTCTCCTCACGCCCGACATGGCACGTAACAACCTCCCAGTCCCGGTGCAAAAGCCCTCGAATACCTGCAACCAACAAAAGATCCTCAGTCAGGAAACGCTAGGAAGAAGAAAGAATATTAATGACCTCCAGCGAGTCGACCTCAACGACGAGGCGACGGTAGCCCAGGGCTCAAGCCAACGTGAGATCAGACTGGAGCCCGTGGAGTTCGGCCGTGAGGGGAGAACTGCGGCCGAACCGTTGTTGGAACCCTCCACACCGTTGCCCCAAACGATCCCAAATAAGCCCACCGGTCGCCGCTCGAACTTCACCGGGAGAGACTGCGCCATTTGTATTCAATTTCACCCAGCCCTTTAAGGGCTGAGACTACCCCACTGGAGTCCCGACAGGTATGGTGGAACTTGGGGAGACGCAGGTTTCCAACATCCGAGCTCTGGAAATCCAATCGACAGACTCCAGAACCACCCGGCTACCAACCGCTGGCCAACGAAAACCCTGCTCGAACAAGCTTTTGTTCCGCCAGTCCATAAGGACCAACAAGTCACCCCAAAAATAAGAGCCCACTCAACCTGATGAACCGGCAACATCTTGGTAAGGTTGAATAGGACCCAAGAGGCTTCCTCTTGCTGGAAGAAACCCGGCCCCAGCACATCCCGGAGAAACTGATGCCAAAAGAGGTGCACTCGTGGACAGTCACGCACCACGTGGAGCGTGGTCTCCTCTCGGTCACAGGAAGGGCAGCCGCTATTCGTGGTGAGGTGCCGGACGACCCGTTGACGATTCGTTAGCAATTTACTGTGCACCAACAGCCACAAGAAAGACCGGATTCGTTGACCCAGCCCATTTTCAAACAACTTCTCACAGATTAGGTTGCGGGATGATCCGGGCAGTCTCCTGTAACAAATAAACCGACGCAACCGTAAATCGCCCATATACAAATCCCCTACGTCCATCATGGGACGGATGGTGGCAAGGCCGACACAAATAGCCGTCGGGAGATACTATTGGAATCTTAGCCATATACAATACCACCTAATCCAATACCTGCTAACAACAACTTACAATACACGCTCTTGAAGTTTTAAGCCACATTACCACCCAATCTTACCTGCTAACTAAGTTGTTTGTAATAATCGTTCTTCAAACATTCTTTGTATTAGTTACGAGTAAGGACTATTACTGGACATCTCCAAACTACTCGTATCAACCAAAATTTTGCATGTACTAGTTGTCGTGTTGTTCAAAAAGATTGTAGTGGCCCACGATGCTATCACTTCAAATCACGTCACGTCACGGTTTCGAACGAACCAATTTAAATGTCTCGTAGAAGTACAAAACTTCTATGTCCACTCCAAAGCGTACAAAATTCAGACAGCTCTCTTGTATTGGAACTAGTAAAATTAGTGGCTCTTAATAGAAAAACACATGTAATTAGTAATAAAACTGATTCCCAGTGGCTGAAACATTTTTGCACACAGATAGAGGACAAGATCGGTCGGTGGAACAATATTGGCGCACACATTCTCATTAGCGCGTGGATTACAACTCAAACGAACCATTTTACAGTCAATGGCGAATGGATTAACGCGCCAGGAAGTGATGTATGGAAACTGTCCATTTTTGCAGGCGGTGACACACGTAAACAGTGTAACTAGCAACTGTTCGCAAATTAAAACATTGATTTTTTTTCTTAAAATGTCCCAGAATTCACAGCTCTCAACTTTTTCTATTTTTTGGTGTTGATGGAAGCAGCAAAAGCGAATCTGGACTTATAGTCCTAACCCTAACTCTTGTTTTAGCAACTGGTGATTGAGTGTAGAGACAAAGATAGAAGGGAAGTTGAGTAGTGAGACGTTTCGCAGAGAAGGAAAGGAATTTTAGTTTCTGATCTGGGTTGGTTTGGCACGTCGACAGAGACGTTATTGAGCATGCCAAATCTCAAATCTTCAAGATCTCAACATCCTTCTCTTCAATTACTGTCAAACGCAGAATTGAACCTGAAATGCTTTAGCTGACAAATACCCATCCGTTCATTTTGCCTCAAAATCGAAGGAAACCTTAAATTTTGATTGCAACCCAGTCAGGCGTGGTGAGAAAGTTTGCATTTTGATGTATACCCATCTCTTCGTGTTCTTTCAGAACTGGGTGTTTAGTTTGTAAGCACCTTATGCTCAATTGCCAAGTTGATTATCCCCACGAAGAAAGCAAGAAAATAGCTTGTGTATTAGTGTTATCACTAATATGGGAGCAGAGAAAAAAATGGCTTTTTACTCTGTTCTCCGCAACTTTTCTCTCTCTGCTATTTCTCTTAGTCTACTCGATCTCTAGCTTCGGTTCTCCAAAACCTTTCCCTTCTGTGATTCGTCATGGCGCTCACCATCCGCCTTCTTTCGCCTACTACATCTCCGGTGGCCGTGGCGACGCCGATCGGATGCTCAGGCTATTGCTCGCAGTTTATCATCCGAGGAACCGCTACTTACTGCATTTGAATATTGATGCATCGGACGATGAAAGAAGCAAACTCATTCGGGCTGTTAATCAAGTGCCTGCAATCAGTACTTTTGCTAATGTCGATGTTATTGGAAAGCCTAGTCGGATTAATTACATGGGGTCATCTAGCATTGCGTCAATTTTGCGTGCCGCTGCTATTTTGTTGAAGTTAGACGCAGGATGGAATTGGTTTGTGGTATTGAGTGCGACGGATTATCCTCTGCTGACTCAAGATGGTAGGTTGTTTTAATTGTATGAGATTTAAGTTTGTAAATTTTCCTGACTGTTTTCTCGTTTCGTGTTATTTAAAAAGTAGAGTTTGATTGAGTAGAGAATCTATATTTTGTTCGCAGTCTTGGAGTTTTAAGTTGTAGTCTTTCTATTGTTTGGATGCCTGTGAAGTATGTAATCCATCTTATACCGAAAACTTACCTGAGAATAGGGATTTCTGTTTTTTGTGCAAGACTTTAATCTAGTTCTCAATTTGAATAGTCTGGGTGTTATCCATTGATTTGTTCTACTTCTGCTTGATTAGTTAGTTGTTGAGTGTTTTTGTTATAATTATCATTCTTGATTAGAAATGGAAATCATGATGATGATTTGATCTAATTGCTTTACCTGAAAGGAGTTTCATGGTGTTTGGAAACACTGATACTATAAAATGCTCCAAGCTGCTTCTTTTCCATTACTGATGCGTAGGGCTTATTGTTTTATGAGACAGTACATTGAGTTGTTCTTCTCTTGCTGCGGCTTATACCACCTCCTTTTTAAGCTTTACTTGCTAAACAAGTCGTGTCATGAAATATTTGCACTCAATTTCTGAGTAAAAGTATACGAATAATTTGTGATCTATATCATAGGGCAAAAAGAGACCTTGATCTATATCATTTTGATATTATCTGATTGTTAGGTTCTTTTAAAGTAAGCTTTTAATTTCTGGGTGGTTGGTTCTAATGCCCTACTGATTCATACCATACCCAGAAATGTTGTTACGGGCACAGTTATGAGGTATATGGTAGTTGATGATAACGCATTAACTGGATTTTCGGTATTGCAAAGTCTTAATTGCATGGTGCATATGGCTGAAGATACTAAAGTATGCGCATTCAGTTGCAAAAGATGTATTTCTTCTGCAGTTATCTGCAAAGTTTAAATACTGTGTTTCTGTGAGTTTTAGCTTTGATTCTTCTAGAATTGGCGTAAAGATCTGCAGGGAATTCCAAATTATCAAACATTAAAAGCATATAAAAAAGAGTAAGTATAGTGCTAAAAGGTGCTTTCTTCAACTTAGAAGAAACAGTAGGAATTCTTAGCCTTTTAAAGCTTCCATCAATTATTAGTAGAGCTCTTCTAGATCAATTGTGGATAGGTTAGGTTCTTGTAAGCACAGGATTGTTGATGTGGGCTGTGCAAAGTTGTTCCATGATCATGTCTAACATGCTTTTGGTGAGACAGATTCATGCATTTCCTGCTTGAAAGAGGGCATTAGAGTACTGGGAAATGGGAGCTTCTTTGTGTAAATGTGGATAGTTATGCATTCATAAATAAGTGCATACTCATTTACTAAGACATTATCTGAGACCATGAGGCTGTACATATTGAAATGTGGCCGTATTGTTTGGCAGTGTGGAGAGATGCTCTAAACAAATTTTTTTTCTTTATTGTTAAGCTTTTCTCAATATGAGAGTGCATTTAAAACAAACTGTTTTGTGGTATATTTTTACACTTCATTTGAAATTGACTGAGGAATGAATTTTTGGCTTTCGATGTATGATGCCTAACTTTATAAGTTATTGTGTAGAGAAAGAAATTACATTGGCATTGCCATGCAAATCTGTTGGTTCTTGTTAGCTAAAATTTATCCATTGTCAATTTTGTGATAGGATTTCATTTAGGTTAGAACTATATTTTATTTAGGCTTAGTTGGGGATTTCTTAACCGGTTATACTAAGGGTCCTTGCATTCTTATATCTTGGATGAATGAATGCAAGAGATGGGAAAACTAAGGATACTAACTCTGATAAACTAGTGACAATTTTTTGGTAATTATTTTGCATATTAATTCATACTTTTATATTGAAATGGCCTCTGATCTCTTCTCCATGTCCTGTGCATTTCATCAACATGCCTTTTCTATTACCAAATTCATGCATTGTACAATCTGTAATGCTTGATTGTTGGTCCTTTTGCGTTTCTCATGAATATATTTTGTGATTTGCTTCTGCTTACTGCTTCCAGATTTGTCCCATGTATTCTCCTCTGTCAGCAGAGACCTCAATTTCATAGATCATACTAGTGACCTCGGTTGGAAAGAGTATGTGACCCTCTCCACTAAATTTTTATTACAATTATGTATCTCGATGTCAATCAACATCTACCTACTGGTTTGACTTTGTTGTAGATCTCAAAGGTTCCATCCTATTGTAGTCGACCCAGCTCTCTATCTCGCCAGAAGGAGCCAAATTTTCCATGCTACGGAGAAGCGGCCAACTCCTGATGCTTTCAAAGTCTTCACAGGCAAAGTCCAATCCCAGCTTATGATATCTATGCGCATTTAAGGTTAAAGAGTTGTGATTATCCTTTGCTACTATGCAAGTATAGATAAAAATTTCTCTTTTGGTTCCAGGTTCTCCTTGGGTCATCTTGAGCCGTTCATTTCTTGAGTTTTGTATTCTTGGTTGGGATAACCTTCCCCGTGCCCTTCTAATGTACTTCAACAATGTGGTTTTATCTGAAGAAAGCTATTTCCACTCTGTGATTTGCAATGCACCAGAGTATAAGAACACGACAGTAAACAATGATCTAAGATATATGGTCTGGGATAATCCTCCAAAGATGGAACCTCTCTTTCTCAACATTTCTGATTATGATTTGATGGCTCAAAGCGGAGCTGCGTTTGCAAGACAGTTCGAGAAGGATGACCCAGTGCTGGACATGGTTGACAAGGAGATTCTTCAGCGTGGACGTAACAGAGCTGTCCCAGGTGCTTGGTGTGCTGGGCAAAGGAGCTGGTGGGTGGACCCTTGTTCTCAGTGGGGTGACGTCAATATTGTGAAGCCTGGCCTTCGGGCAAAGAAATTTAGAGAGACCATGTCAAATCTTCTTGATGAGTGGAGTTCACAAAATAATCAGTGCAAATGAAAATACATTAGTTAAACGATTGTTTAGCATAGCAGGAGGCTTGCTGCAATCTTTTTGCGTCTAAATTTTGTTGATCAGTGGAGAGATGGACGCTCTGCTCTTCACTTAATTTTCAGACGAGGTAGAGTTAGAAGATAACAGAAGAGTTGAGATGTTGTTCTCATGTTCCATCCAATCATACACTCTCCTTCTTGGCCCTGCTAATGGCATGCTGTTGTGTGCTCAACCATTCATCCTCTTGTTTGTCACTCTTCCAACGTTGTAACGGAATCTCATTCATTAAATTCTTATTTGTTGTATTTTCCTTTTCTGTCGACATGTTGGATGGGCGGGTGGTGAGAAAGTAAGTGGTCCCCTCTGAGAATTTGTTCATGTAGATGTGTTTGAGATCAAATCAAATATAATCCATTGATAGCAGTGGTTTAGAAACAAGGCTCGTAAAAGCAATCGAGTATAAGAATGTTTCTCAAGTATCAAAAGAGAACTCTTTGTTTCTCCAGAGTTTCCAGGAGTTCAGTTACAGTTTCACAGTGTGTATCCAGACATTCATACAAAAAGCCAGTTTTAGTCAAGGAAAAATCCATAGTGAAAGATCTCTGTGACCTTTTCAAGATGCTTCCTAGTAAATTGCAATCTTTTTACAGCACTGTTAACATTTTTATTTTTTAATTAGAGTATTTTGCTTAGGACACACACTAGCTCACCTGATACTAGGAATTAGTATTCCGTCTGCTTCGAAATTTGAAGCTTAGTAACTTATACGAGGTCCAATCCAAACTGATTATTCCTTTTATCCTTTTTTTTAATACACACATTTGTAAGCCCCTCTAATTTAATTATTCATTTGGAGAACTGTAAAGCTTTTCAACTCCAAAAGTATATATGGGGATATATGCTGCTACGGCGGAAGTGTTTCCAGAAAAGGAAAATAAGACAGGTTACCGTTGGTGCTTCATATCAATATGCTATAATGTAAAATCTTTTTCCTTAAATCCCCATTCACCGCCAGGACAAACGATCAAACGAATGTGTGGCGGTGTGGCCTCTTGGCGCTGAAAATTTACTTAAAAGCTCACTGTTTTGAGAAGTCCAATTCTCTTCGAGATGGGTTTCTCTCTGCTCGTGAGCCTATCAAAAACACCCCAAAACCTCATATTCCTCAAATGTTCTACTCTCAATTCTCCATCTATTCTCATCAGAACACTCGCCATTTCCCAAGAAGTTATCAAAAAGCAAACTTGGCTTCTTAATGCAAGTGGGTCTCTATCATTTCCTCATGTTAGCTTTCAAAGATCATTCCATGTCCATTCAGTGGGATCCCAAGTCCTTAGCGATGCTCATAACCAAAATCCTGAACTTTTAACCCGTAAAATCATTGAAGACACAGAGAAAATCTGCAGCTTATTATCGACAAATTCCAAACATGGCATTCAGACATTGCTCGATCAAGCGTCCGTTGAAGTCTCTCCAACTTTGGTGTCTCAGGTATTGAAGAGACTAAGCAATGCAGGTGCTCTTGCATTGTCATTCTTCAAATGGGCGGAGAAGCAACAAGGGTTCAAGTATAGCACCGATAGCTACGAGGGCTTGATTGAATCTCTGGGCAAGATCAAGCAGTTCAATCTTATATGGACATTAGTTGATGACATGAAGCGTAAAGGGTTGTTAACAAAAACGACTTTTGCGTTGATTTCGAGAAGATATGCGAGGGCAAGGAAAGTTAAAGAAGCAATAAACGCGTTTGAGAAGATGGAAGTGTTTGGTTTGAAGATAGAGTCGTCCGATTGTAATCGATTAATTGATATTTTATGTAAATCTAGGCAGGCAGAGAAGGCACAAGAGGTGTTTGATAGAATGAAGAAGAGAAGGTTTGTTCCTGATGTAAAATCCTACACAATATTGTTGGAAGGGTGGGGTCAAGAGAGAAACATATCAAAGTTGACCGAGGTCTTCAGGGAAATGAAAGATGAAGGATTTGAGCCAGATGTTGTGACTTATGGTATTCTTGTCAATGCATATTGCAAGGCCGGAAAGTACGATGATGCGAAGAAATTGTTTCATGAGATGGAAGCAAATAACTGCAAGCCGAATGCTTATATTTTCTGCACTTTGATTAATGGTTTAGGTTCTGAGAAAAGGTTGAATGAGGCCCTTGAAGTTTTTGAGAGATCAAAGGCTAGTGGATTTGCAATGGGAGTGCCCACATACAATGCTGTTGTTGGGGCTTACTGTTGGTCAAATAAGATGGGTGATGCGTATAAGATGATTGAGGAGATGAGAAAATGTGGCATTGGTCCGAATTCAAGAACTTATGACATAATTCTTCATCATCTGATAAAGGCTGGTAGAACTACAGAGGCTTATTCTGTCTTTCAGAAAATGAGCCTCATTGAGGGTTGTGAACCAACGTTGAGTACCTACGAGATTATAGTGAGGATGTTTTGCAGTGAAGATAGAGTGAATATGGCGGTAAAAGTTTGGAACCAGATGAAGGCTAAGGGAGTCCTTCCTGGGATGCATATGTTCTGCATGCTGATCAACAATTTGTGCCTTGATAATAAATTAGACGAGGCTTGCGAGTATTTTCAGGAGATGCTGGATGTGGGAATTCGTCCTCCTGGACTGATGTTTAGCAATCTAAAACAAGCTCTAGTAGAAAATGGCAAAAAAGATACTGCTTTGCTTTTGGCAAAGAAGATTGAGAACCTAAGGAGAACTCCTTTACTTAGTTGATTCCAATTCAGATGCTTAGTACAATCATCCATTTAAACATCATTTGTGGTAGACAGCCACTGCAAGCTCATAGAATCTAGCGATTTTATGAACCTGACATGGCTTGTTTGATGGGGTTCACTTCCTTGTGTGGCTCAACCAAGTCTGGTTTTGCATGAATGAATGCGCTGATATACTACTTCTTGGGTCTCAACATGATTCAAGATTTGAACTTTCTGATAGGGCTCAATATGTATCATTCTTGGTCAATGTTTGAACAATTATGATCAGTTTCTCCATTTCAATCTATAAACAGCCTACAAAGGTTTATGAAACTGGACGAAGATATATCAATGCAGAGGGTTTACATGGATCCTATTCATGTATATCAATCCTTGTTGATCTGCAGAAATTCTACTTTGTTTTCCCAAGTGTGAATTCCTGTCTGGTTCACTGTAACGCTATATAATTTTGCTTGAAACGGTGGAATGTTAAAGGACTTCTCTTGTCTATATCTAATATCACACATATCTTCGTGGTCGAATTGTAGAACAAGTAGAGCACTTGCCAATTGTGCCCAAATATGCGTGTAATGATTTGATATAGATTGGAAACCCTTTAAGCCAGGATTGTGGAGACCTACAATTGGGTTCGTTCCGCATTTAATTTTCTATCATTTTAAATTAAAATTTGTTTTTTCACACTTTATTTACTACTAATGACAAAACACTAAATATAAATTAGTTTTATTAATTAAATTAAAATATCTAAATATGTTATGTACTATTCATTAATATTTAACATAAACTATAGTGTTTTTATTGAGAAAATAGATAAGAAGTTTGAACAAAAAATTAGTTTTTCAAAATAATAATAATTTATTTAAAATATAATTAATTTAAATTCAAAACTTATTTTTATTAATTTTTCAAAATTTTAGATTTCTGAAAAGTTTTTAAAAATATCAATTATTGGTAAAAAAATTTCAAATTGAAACTAATTTTATTTTTGAAATATATTAAATTAAATTTAAGATATTTAAAAAAAAATTAGAATATTTATTGTATTATATTTATGATTATTTTATATTAATAAATAGTATTAAATAATTTACATAATACTATTAAACTAAAAATGAAATTAAATTTGTATAATTAGAACCACTTTTTATAATTTTTATTAATTATAAAAATAGAAAAATAAATAAAAAACTGAATCAAATAATTTTTTTTATTAAATTCGAAAATGAAAATACAAAATCAAGAGTAAAACTGAAGTCAAATAACTATTGTTAACTTGTTTGCATAGGATTCAAGTTATGTAACCATATATTAAAAAATAATGTCATAACTAATATAGTATGCAATCATGCTCCATGACTATTATAATTTCTGAAAAAAATTAAAAATTCATTAATAACAAACTTTGAACGAAGTTAACTGGTATAGAAAGCACCTAAACCAAAAGTATACAACAGACTTATAAAGAGACTAGGCTGGAGCTTAAAAGTCAAAACACTACAAAATACATATTGGGAAGCTCCTAAAGTGAGAAAAGGTCATAACTCATACTTGAGGGAATGTTGTGTACGAAAATTAATATCTGATCCTTTAAAGACTGGACTGCATAAATAGTTGTATTGACTTGCGTTTACTTCCAAAGGTTCGAGCTTTCTTCTCAATCCATAAGGCATAAAGTCCATAGGAAACGACAAGTTTTAATACTGTAAAATCCCCCCTTTTTTGTAAATCTAACGCGTTCAGCCGGAGCAATGAAGTCAGACCATGAAGAGATGAAAGATAGCTGGTAAAGTCAAAAGACAGGAACTCCAGCTAAGCTGTAGAAAATCTGGCAGAACCATTTAGGGTTACAGTCCATACCTGAATCATGGTGGAATAGTACCTTATATATGCTGTGGATGCTAGGTTTACGTAGATTCTTGTGTTTGCATGGGAGTCTAACTCCTGACGGGCCGTACGGGCCATGGACGTTCGAAGATGGGCCTGGGCCTAGCACAGCCGACCCAACCACATACAAAGTTATTCAGAGTTCTTTCAAAGTATTTAATCAATCTTTGAGGTAAGAAGATGTGAGAACACTAGTGAACATGCAAGATATTTAAGACTAAATTTATGAGTTGCAGCCTTCCAATATAAGATAGGATGAAAGATTCTTCTTTTAATTGCTTCATACTAAGGTTGGCAATCCTTGAAGCTAATTCTCTTTTCTAATATAAGGATGCTTAAGTATTTGAATAGCAATTTTCGCATATTGAGACCTAATATAGAAACAAGTATCTCATCCTGATTGTAGAAGTCAGATGAAAGATGTGTATAAATTTTTTACAAGTTTATATTCAATCATGAACAAGAACTAAAAAGATTAAGTGATTTCATGAGGATCTGGATTGAGACAAGGTCCATTCCACTTAATAAGAGGAGATCATTAGCAAATGCTAGGTTAAACGAGTTTATCTTGTTGCATCTATAATGGAATTTAAGCTATAAGAGTACTTGATCCTGAAGGAGAAAAGTTTATTAAATACCTCTAAGTAGATTGTCAATAGGTAATTAAGGAGAAATGATGTCTCCTTGCCTAACGCCTTTGGTTCCTTTAGTAGTAATAGTGGGATCACCATTAACCAAGATTACAATTACTTAATAAGATTTTTTTTTGAAAAATGAATAAGAAATTATATTATCAATAGCCCAAATATTACACTTGGTACAAAAGAACTAGAATATTCAATTATAAAAATAGTTACTGACTAGGTACTAATAGAGGTACTAGTCAAAACATCGAAGAGACAAAATTTATAAGGGAACCTCATGCAAACCACAAACCATAAATTCCATCTCGACTGCATAGGAAGGGTTATCTAGTTTCGAGCTTTCTTGGCCAATAATGCGAATTTAATCCAAGTAATAATCTTGTCAGCTAATTTTTATTTATCCTCCTCTACTTGCTTGTACAAACTATAATTTCTCTCTCTCCAAATCATATCGATGGTAGTAGTGAAACAACTTTAATTAGGATAACATTCTCCTTCCCAGGTTCAAAATCATCGATGCCCCATCTCAATGTGGCCTCCCATTCATAAGAAGGGTATTACTTCCAACAGATGAGGGATCCTGCTCCAATAGCTTTAGAATAATCATAAACAAAAAAACATATGGTTTCTATTTTCATCAACATAGTGGCATAGAGCACAAATGGTATCAAAAGGGTTAAACCAACTACATTTGGTCCTAAGCTTATTTTTTATGGCTAACCAGGTAGTAAAGGAAGCTTTGGGGTTCAACGAGTTCTTCCATGCAAGATTGTAACAAGGGACTGCTGTTAGCTCATTTCTGAATATTCTATAGCAAGAAAAAATAGTAAACCTTCCTTGCAGGTTAAGGGTCCAGCAAACAGAGTCGAGCAGTCAAGAATCCCCCAGACTTGGTAGGTACTCTTACAGACGTGAAAATCATCTAAAGTTACCTCTTCATTCCTCCTTTTGAATTAGATCTGCCACCTTAGCTTCCAAAGGCAATTTGTTTCTTAGATATGAAAAGGCTGAATTGTGTATGAGAGGGCTAACCTCTAACTAGTTGTTAAAACAGATCCAAGTATTCTCTCCAACATTGATCTTACATTTAATGTAGGGGTGGATTAAGAATCATGTCTTCAACAAAAGGTTGAAGAGCTAAGAAAATTGGCTGGATTGATCAACATGCCAAAAATTCTGATTTGGAAGGTGAACTAATCAATTTTGGCCAAAGAGATTCCTTATCTGAGATCAGTTTCCAAATCCTCTTGCTAAGTAATACTCATTGCAGAATAGTTGTAAAGATGATACTAATCCCACCTTGTTTCTTAGGAATGGTAATATCACTCCATTTAACTTTGGCATTTTTCCCAGACTCACACTTTCCAAACCATAGAAAAGCCTTGAGTAATCTGTTAATGTCCTTGATTATCTTATGAGGAAGGGTAGTATGAGCTAACCAGTTGATGTGTAAGCTGGATAGCACTGAAGTGATCAAAATGACTCTACTTGCATAGGAAAGATGTAACTTACCGCTCTCATAGAGCATATGTCCGAAGGCATCGACAATTATTCGAGAACATACTCTACGAGGATGGCGCGTTAAGACGATCACATTACGACATTTTAAGGCATCACATATCAAAAGCATTTCAAACATTCATTTTGAATCATTTCATTCACAATCATATTAAATCACGAATTTCATTACACTTCAGAGTTCACATATACATTTGACAATAGGTGAGAAATGCTATTCTTAAAGTATAATGAATAGAGACATCTGCAAATACAACTGATCCCAACCACTAACTCATGTCCAATTGTAGTAGTTATACTCCAATTAGTCTAACTAAATCTCCTCTGAAACTGAAAATCAACATTACAATTTTGATGAGTTTGCGAACTCAATGAGTGAACCATCATTCATATATTCACTCAAGTTAGATACACAAAGACAAGTCATATCCCAATTCAACAGGTATTACATATCATTCAGTATTGAATATTACATCACATTTCATCATACCTTATCAAGTTCATCAAGTTTATCATACTTTCATAAGTATATCAGGTAAACTAACATTTCATATCACAACACCTCCTCAATTACTTTTCAACTGTATTTCAAACAATTCAATAATTCATTTCAATTCAATCATATGATACATATAAGGATGTATATGCAAATGCACATTTGATATGATACATATTTATGATATTAATTGTTAAAGGTCTTACTATTTGATGAAATATTTGTTGCAGGAATTGCCTTATCTGTGGTATAGCTTCTTGTTTCTTTTCATTCATGCATTTTATTGTGGGATTGTTTTGTGGAAGCAAGAGCCTTTGCAATATGCATATGAACAACCTAAAGGAGATGACCATCAAGTAGAGGTAAGCAACTTCTGAATCTTTGCAATATGTATATGCATATGCGTGCAATTGGATACATCCAGTAGTTGTTCTATTTGCTGAAGTTTTAGGTTAAAGCAAAAATTAATGTTTACGATGAGATTTTTTTTGCAATTGTAACTAACGACAAATTTTATGTGTTAAAAAAAAGAGTTTTTAAAACTATATGAATGATAATAGTTTATATTTTCCATGTTAAGTAATTCATCTTACGCATTTACTAAAGAGAATGCATTTAACAGGTTGAAGTCTAGTGGCAGCATGAAGAGGATGTTTAAACACTTTCTTCTGGGTGTATGCTAACCAGTAGAGAATACGGGAGGATGTTGTTCTTTCTATTGCATACGTTTATTGTTCTTTAAGTTTATTAGAGTAACAATAGAACAGAAGATGTGTAATAATTTTTACTATTCTGTAATTATAATCCTTCTCTATAAATTTATATTTTTGGAATGCTATGAAAATTTATATTTATCATTTTTTAATATTACAAACTACTGAATAAATATTATTTACTACTGAATAAAAAACACCAATAGTTATTTAATTAAATAAATAATTTATGCTAATTAATAATTTTAGGTTTTAAAAATAACTTCTATTAAAATATGATCATCAATTAAAAACATTATTATTACCCTTTCTTAATTGAATTTGTGATTAAATATATCGAGAGTTGTTATAAATTTAATATCAAAATTTTGTGTAAATTGATACTATATGAAAACATAGATTTTTAACTATGTAGTAATGACTAATGATGTCAATTAAAGAAATCATGATTTTTCAAATGAATCTTTAAATTGATTTTAGAATAAATTCATCAAAACTTATTATAATTTTCGTATTTAAAATTGTTAAAATAATTAAAATTTAGACATATATGTGAATTAATAAGGTATTAAAGCATAACTTCTTAATCATGTATTAACGAATAAGTTTAAATTTTAATAATTAGGTATTAAAACCTAACTTGCAACTATTTAGTCTCTTTTTTTTGTTTCTTTTTT
>JAOSBM010000204.1:8999476-9010320 GCA_027568955.1 Erythroxylum tenue | reverse complement strand
AACATGCCCCCGTAGCCCTCCTACAAACACCCCAATGCTGTATAGAGCAATGAGGGCACTTCGGGGCACCATAACCTTGGCCTCTAGAGAAACCCCTACCAGAAACAGTTGATAAGGGAAAGTTTTGTCGTTTTTCCCGAGTCCTGGATCTCTGGGTAACTTCCGGTGCAGAGAAAGTACTTTCTCGACTTCGTTTTCCTGAGGACTAACCTTCTCTAGCAAAGCTCCTACGTTGATTCCATTCTCTTCTGATCATCTCTTGCCTTTCAATTTTCATATTAGTCTGCACTAAAGCCTCTCCCTAAGCTGGAAGAGGAGGTAGCACCTCAGCTTCACCTTGATTGACCCCTGAGGGTCTATATATCGACTGACGAGTTTACTCAGGATAATTGCTCTCAGCAACCTCGTCAAAGGCTTCGTGCGATCTCTCCATTGTTAATTCTAGAAACAAAACACGGGACAACCGCGTTAGGCCAGACACAACTTTTACACATAAGTATAAGAAAGAGTTAAACGCTGGATAAACCATAATCGCCTAAACCATGTTCTGATACCAAAAAGATGTAGCGCCCTAATATCCCCTAGGAGGATATTGCAAGCGCCACTCAAGACAGAACATACTTACTGAATACGAAACATCTCGCGGAAGCATAACATTCAACAATAAACATTTCAAAACATAACAAACACTTTATACATTCATTTTCAGAATCTTAACAAACATACATTACATATCATACTTTCAGAAACCAACCTGAATTAAGGTTATTACAAACCTTGAAACAAAATTCAAGAGTCGCATACATCAGATACAAGTCCAAAAATAAACTCAAAATATATTTTAAACAAACGAATTTCGGACTCCTTTGGCCATTGCGGTTGACTTGTCCCAGTCCCCACGTCCTTCTCTCTGAACCTACACAAGAAAAATCTACCGTGCTAAGCATATAGCTTAGTGAGTAATAACTAAACTAAGTCTAACTACAACAGATACTTAATCATGTTATATAAAAGCATCTCAACGTTATGAAATTCAGAACAGAATAAGATTTATTAAGGAAAGCACTTCGCATGCTAAAGTTAGACATTTCGATAGCACAACAGAACATACAGAAATATAGAACAGATTTTTCGAATAGGGTGTTAACCCATTAGATCAAAATTTCAGATTTACTTCACATCAAATCTTATCTTATCATAAATCAAAATACAAAACGAATCAAACTGTAAATCCATGAACAAAAGTGAGTAACGGGACTTATATAGAAGATACCATGATTGGCATCACTAAAAAGAAGAGACCGAAGTCTCGATACCGAATTGTCTGGAAGAGACCGAAGTCTCAACACCGAAGTGTCCAGAAGAGACTGAAGTCCGGACACCAAAGTGTCCAGAAGCAGCTGTAGACTCTTCTAGGTATTCTTATTTACCCACGACTAGAACTTGACAGTTATAAAAACCAAACAAGTTAAATTCACGTGCATAGTAATTAGTCAATCATATTTGCATGCTTTAAATATTTCAAACATTTACTAACCCGAGGCTCAGAACACAATCATCATAAAACCAAATTCAATTCAGTACTAAATAGAACAAAATAAAATGTGAGCGTCCTAAAGATTACTGACAGCTTTGCAAATCATTTAATGGAGCAAATTCAATAGTAAACAAAACAGTCAAAGCAAAACCATCAAAACTTTCTTACTGAATTACTTACAGATACTCAAGGATCACTTACACACATTTACTTACAAAAGAGACCATCTAAATTACTTATAAAAGTTACCGTCTAAATTACTTACTAGATTACTTACAAAAATTATAGTCTAAATTACTTACAAAAGCTCCCTTATTGCTTATTACCTTGAAGTCCCAGCAATATCTGGAACCGGTCGCTCGATGCGTTCCTCTATAGCATTTAATACAAACACATATCACTATTATGCATAATTAGAAATCATTTATGCACATTCATATATACTGATTATGCATAATGCGTGCTCATGACAATTTCTTAGGTTTCTTATCCTTAATCTTGTCACAATATCAATCATATGAAACCATACACAATTTCTCAATCCAGAATTATCTCACAACCAACTTTCAGGTCCACATTGTTTAATTATTCTCATAAGAAAGGTGAAGTAATTAGGTAATACTTCCTTCTAGAAAGTTTTCCCTCTTTGTCTTAGGTTTTCAATGATACCGTGTTCGTCCAATTCGGTTTAGTATACTGAAAGTTATACTTAAAATATTTCAGGTTGTTCTTGAGCTTCATCAGAATTCTTATCTCAACTTCAAACCAGATTCTGAAATTCTTAGAGGTAGAATTAGAACTCAATTGCTTCAGAAAATTTGTATCCCTATGTCTTTAGTTTACTCCAAATTAAAAATCACTCCATTTGGATGACTACAGAGAAAGTTATGCTTAAAATACCAAAGTATGTTTAAGTTGTCAGGAAACTTCGCCGCAGCAAGCCAAAAGTTGGCCGCGACGAACTTTCCAGATAGCAAAATTCTTCGACATTTTCTTAAAAGTGTGCCGCGGTGAACTCAAGAGTTGGTCGCAACGAACTTTTACAGAAATCAATCCTTCGAGATGGCCGCGGTGAACTCAAGAATTGGTCGCGGCGAACTTTTACAGAAATCAAATCCTTCGAGATGGTCGCGGCGAACTAAAAAGAGTTAGCCGCAGCAAACTCTACTGCGTTTTAATCTTCTTCTTCTTCTTTCTTTCTTTTTCCATATTTTCTCACTGCCAACTTATTCAATGAAGACATATCACACTTTAACCAATTCTTCTACTTCCATTTCATCTCATCACAACTCAAACAAATCACATCTATATTTAGACACTAAAAAACCGATGCATACACGTGAAATCATGTTCAACTTTCTCTCTATATTGTATTTTTATTCTTACTACATTTGTTTCATCTTCTGCATTTTCTTTTCAAATTACCCAACACCCAGTAATCTTACATTCAATTCCAGATACTCTAACTGCTACGTTAATTCCTTCAAAACCCATTTCTACCAATACTTAACAGATTCATGCATGTACAGTGACAACAACTCATGTGTATTTCACACTATCACCGAAATGCTTTATACACAATTCATACATGTATCCCTTTCTCAACCGTGAAACATCATCAACTTATTCACAATACCAGAAAATTTCACTTACCTTGCTTTTGAAAAAACCACCAGCAGTGAGAGTGGAAAGTAAGGTTCAGTGTTGACGGAAACTAAGAAAAACCGAAGAATAACCAAGTTACAGCTCTAGTTTTTGTTTCCTAACACACGTACATATGTGTCTTATTATCCTAGTGACACATGGCTCCTTGCATGACTCCCATCTGTCTTTCATGCAAGCTGCCACATGTCTCCAACATGTTAGGCCATTTGTCACACAATGAATGATGCCAAATGTCATAATGCCATTTGTCTATTTTTCTTAGCATCCCAAAATTTTCAGAAAAATTCCTAAATTCCAAAAAATTCTGAAATATTACAAATAGTCTCCGAATAAATTTTCCACAATTTATTTGTATTTTATAAATCAATTTTGCTCGGAATATGTAAACGAATGCATACACAATAATTTGTATGTGTCGACAAAAAGTGCACTAAAATTCCTTAATTTTCCTAACCCCTAACTTGGGGCGTTATAGGTGAAATGCTTTTTCCAGCTAATTTTTATATTTTACAGATGGGGAGTGATAATTTATCTTCTTCAACCCCAATTTTGTTTGGAAGGTCGTTCATAAAAACCACTAAAACAAAAATTGATGTTCATGATGGATCATTGACTATGGAATTTGATGGTGATTAAATTCAATATATACAATGCCATGAAATTTTTGGATGATGAACAACATGATGTTTCTGTGGACTTTATTGACACTAGAGTGTAGGAAAATTCATCATTAAATGGAAGAGATGAACTTGAAACAATTTTGGAGATGGAAGACGCATTACAGTGGCAAACAATTACAGAATCGTTACAGCCTAACAACGAACTTGAGGTGTTGTTTTGTGATTTGGAGAAAAACTAGCAAGTGATGAAGGAATTGCCGTATGTGGAGCTGTCACGAAACAGCTCCAAGCTTCTACCTTCATTGATTCAACCACCTACATTGGAGTTTAAAAGTTTGCCTAGCCATTTAAAATACATATTTTTGCGTGAGCAAGATACGTTACCCATCATAATCTCTAATAAACTCACTCTTTTGCAGGAAAATCAATTGATTCAAGTGCTAAGGCAACATAAAGAAGCTTTCAGTTAGACAGTAGCTGATTTAAAAGGTATTAGTCCCATTATTTGTATGCATCGAATATTGATGGAAGATGAAGCCAAGGAGGTAAGGCAACCCTAAAGTCATTTGAATTCACCCATGATGGAAGTGGTAAAAAAGGAAATCTTAAAGCTTCTTGATGCTAGAATCATTTACCCCATTTCAGATAGCAATTGGATAAGTCCGATTTAGGTAGTTCCAAAGAAAATTGGGGTAACTATGATAGAAAATAGTGATGGTGAGTCGATACCCACTCGTATTCAAAATGGGTGGAGAGTTTGCATAAATTATAGGAAGTTAAATTCAGTTACTAGGAAATATCATTTTTTGCTTCCATTTATTGATCAAATACTTGAAAGACTTGCAGGTAAATCTCACTATTACTGTTTAGATAGTTATTCAGGGTGTCACCAAATTTTGGTTACACCAAGGGATTAAGAGAAAACAACTTTCACATGTCCATTCGGCACCTTTGCCTACTAAAAAATGCCATTTGGGTTGTGTAACACACCAGCGACATTTCAAAGGTGTATGGTAAGTATTTTCTCTAACCTTGTGGAGAATTGTATGGAAGTTTTCATCGATAATTTCACAATTTATGGAGAATCTTTTGAAACATGCATTATCAACCTTGAGAAACTGCTTAAACGTTGCATTGAAACTAATTTAGTTTTAAATTATGAAAAGTGCCATTTTTATGGTTGATCAAGGCATAATTTTGGGTCATACAGTCCCATCTAAGGGAATTGAGGTCGATAAGGCTAAGATAGATGTTATCAGATCTTTACCTTACCTCACGACTGTTCGGGAAGTTCGCTCTTTTCTTGGTAATGCAGGATTCTATCGGCAATTTATCAAAAAAAATTCAAAGATTGTGCAACCCATGTGTAGATTACTCCAAAAAGACGTGAACTTTGATTTTGATAGGCCATGTAAGATTGCATTTGATGAGCTAAAGGAATGACTCACTACAACCTCAATTATTTAGCCACTGAAATGGGACATTCCTTTCGAACTAGTGTGCGATGCCTTGGATTATGTAGTTGAAGTAGTTTTGGGGCAAAAGGTGGATAAAGTACCTCATGTCATTTACCATGCTTCCATGACACTTAACGATGCTTAGAAGAGTTATTCCACGACAGAGAAATAATTTTGGCTGTAGTTTTTAGGTTGGAAAATTTTCAGTTTTACTTATAGGATACATGGGTGATCATTTATTCAGACCATGCAGCTCTGAAATATTTGGTGACTAAGAAAGAAGCAAAGCCAAAGTTGATTCGGTGAATCTTACTCCTACAAGAATTTGAGTTGGAAATATGCGACAAAAAAGGAGCTGAAAATTTGGTGGTTGAACATTTTAGCAGAATCACTCTAACCAATGCACCTAATGTTCTCCAAGACGAATTTCCAAATGCAAGTCTCCTCACAATTCAACAGGTAATTCCATGGTATGCTGACATAATAAATTTTTTGGTAACTAAGTCCTTACCTAGTGATTTATCTAGAGCTAAAAAGGATAAAATTAAACGAGAGGCTAAATATTACATATGGGATGAACCTTATCTTTGGAAATTTTGTGATGATCAGATTATTAGAAGGTGTGTCGCAAATGATGAAATTCCTTCCATATTAAATTTTTATCATTCATCTGTGTGTGGGGGACACTTTGGCCCCAAAAGAATAGCTCGTAAAGTTCTTGACTGTGGACTATTTTGGACTAAGCTATTTAATGATTCTTACATGTTTTGCAAGTCTTGTAATCGTTGTCAAAGAACAGGTAGCTTGGGATCGAGAGATAAAATACCACTTACTAACATTTTGATATGTGAGATTTTTGATTTATGGGGAATAAACTTTATGGGTCCTTTTCCCTCTTCCTTTGGTAAGAATTAATTGTGATATTCAATTTATATTTACATATTGTTCCTAGTTGTAGTTTTATCAAGACAAAAAATTGTTGAAATAGTAAAACTAGCACACATTGTGTTTCTTTCTTATGAAGAAATTAATTAATCTCATAAATTAAAGTATGGAGATATTTAAACTAATGTATAGGTGATTATTAGAAAATAAGTCACTGAACTAACCTGACTATGAGAATGAGATTTTCTTAGAATGGACTCCTCTTGTAACTCTACAACATAATGGAGTATCTGAGAGAAGAAATCGTACTTTATTATATATGGTACGTTTCATAATGAGTTGTGCAGTCCTTCCTATCTCCTTTTGGGGATATGCCATTAAAACTGTTGCTTACCTTCTAAAATAAAGTTCTATCTAAATCAGTTGTCAAGACACCATATGAGATATGGACTGGTAGAAGACCAAGATTGTCACACTTAAAGATTTGGGGATGTGATGCTTATGTGAAGCATGTTATATTTGATAATTCAAGCTAAATTAGATAAATGAAAATTTGTAGAGTATCCGAAAGAGAGTATCAGATAAAAATTTTACCATTCTCTTAAGAAAAAGGTGTTTGTCTCAAGAAATGTTACATTCTTAGAAACAGAATTTATCTCAAAGAAAGTAATGGGAGTGAGGTAGAACTTAGAGAATGTTAAAAGCCAAAAATTCACATCGAGATGGAATAAAAACTTTAAGTTGATACATATGATGTACGATCGAGGGTACAAGAGACAATTAGTCCATGATGCACTAGTAGTATACGTCATCCCCCCACTATATAAGATCTACATATCGAAAAAGGAAAGGATAATGCATCGCTCCTACATCATGAGCCTACTACTTTTAAAAAAGCAACGTCTGACATTGATTCTTTAAAATGACATGAAGCCATGAGATCTCAAAAGGAATCCATGTACATTAACCAAGTATGGACTTTGGTGGATATGCCTGATAGTATTGTACCTATTGGATGCAAGTAGGTTTTTAAGAGAAAAACTAACATAGATAGTAATGTACATATTTACAAAGCAAGGTTAGTGGCTAACGATTACAAATTAAAACAAGGAGTTGATTGTGATGAAACCTTTTCGCCAGTGGCTATGCTAAAATCCATAACAATCTTGTTGGCTTTAGCAACATATCATGATTTTGAAATCTGACAGATAGATGTTCAAATAACATTTCTCAATGCAAATTTCACTATAAGAAAATTACAAATTATCGACGGAAACAATACCATAGTTAATTAGTGACAAAATTGATATTCCGTCTATAACATTGTAGTAAAAAATGGTATCCCGATAAAGGTGAAGGGAATTTATCCCGATAATTTTTTTGACGAAATATAGCAATGGAAGAGTGATGACCGTCAGTAAAATAAGCGGCAATGTTTAGCGACAAAAATAAGCATCGGAGTGTACTGACAGAAATTGCTTCCGTCGGTAATTTATCGACATAAACGTGATTATGTTAGTAAAATTGAAAGTTAAATGTCGTCGTTTGCTTTGCCTTCAATTTTTTCAATAAAAAGAAAACGACATCGTTTGGTTTAACATCAAATAACATCGTTTTCATTTATCCTTAAACATACCCGAAGCCCCCCTCCCCTCGTCCATTGTCTTTTCTTTTTTCTTCGTTTGCTCCTATATTGCTGTCGGTCATTCGTGTTTCGCTCTCATATGTCATCCATCGTTCTTGCTTCGCTCTCGTCCATCGTCTTCAGTTAAGTGGGGGTTAGTCATCTATGCTATGAACGTCAGTTTGAGTATTGTGTGTTATTTGAACTGTGGTTGGTGAATAATGTGTTGGAATGTGTTTATGTTGGTGAATCGCGGAAAAAAAACAGTGGCTTTGTTGTTAGTTAGAGATGAATTCGGGTTGCCTACAAATTGGTCGATGAAATGTCTCTTAGGGTTAAAAGTGACCCTTTTACCTTGAATTATAAAAAAACTTGCATCTAGCCATATTGAATAGGGCTTAAAAGAGATGGAATCTCAAGTTTCAAACATAAATCAAGGTATGCACATGCCCCATATATCTAATGGAGTTGGTTGAAGTTAGATGTGATTTGATTTATAATATTAAGAAAAGATTAAGGACAATAAAATTTATTAAAAAAGATAAAATGTGACATTAAGTTATGTGCACAAAAGTAAAAGGCCTAAGATAAAGCAATATGCTTTTATGCAATAATATTTTCTTTTCTATGCTAGTTCTTTCATTCTCTCAGCCTTCCTTCAAACTGAAGAAAAAACTTCATTATGGTATGTTGGGAAAGCTCAATTTGGATTTATTATAATATATTATGTAGTATTAGTTATTTAATTCAATGGCAAGATAAAATTGCCCAATCTTTATGCTAAGTAAATCAAAGTTTATTATGAGTCAAAACCAAATTATGAGTTCTATCCAAGCTTCTAATAAACTTTACGTAACTTATATATACATACAACTCTTATTAGAAATAAGTACATTCATAATACAACCACTAAGCATAAGTAGAAGTAGTAGTAATTTTTATAAATGCTTTTAGATTACTTGGCTAAATGATTGTCCTTTCTAACACTTTTATGAGATTTGGTAAAGTTGGTCACTTTCTGTAGGCTTAGGTTTGACTAAAGTGTACTTGTTTTTCTAGTTTCAGTAATAACTAAAAGAATGTTTGAATTTGAATTAGTTTACCTTTCAGTTCAATATTCGAATTTGAGTCTTAAACAAAGAGCAACCTGAATTAAGTGGCACCTAAGCACAATCTCTGTGAGACGATATCTGCTTTTTGCTATAAGTAACGACCCGTATACTTGGGGGTTTTAGCGTAAAACTCGTAATTGGTTTTGCAATCAACAGAACACCTTTTTAAGTGCTCTTACATGCCTAATTATTCTCTTTATTGCAAACCTACTCACATCAGCTCTAAAAATCAAATCAACTTCTTCCCCACTCAACTAATCATCCAAATCAACAAACACTTCAACTGGAGGCATTGATATATACCTTTCTTCCTTCATTCATTGGAAACATATGGTACCTGTCCATTTACAATTATTCAATATTTTGACATTTTCTATCCAAATTATTTTTTACATCATTACACGTTGCATTGATTAGTTAGAATTAATCCTATGACATCTATGAAATAGAGAACAAATGTTGTTCTTTATTAAGTGTAGAAGCACACTTAGAAGAAGATATTATAAACTTCGTTCAATGCCTCGATCTAATACTAACTGATGTAAACTGGCCTATGAGTAAATCCTAAATAAATATCAAATAATATTAAAATCTCATCAAAAAGCTAAATTAAGAAATTGAGATTAACATTTTAGTTGTGGAGAACTAATAACCAAATCTATAAATAATTTGGAATGTCAATAAAAAGGCTTTGATAACTTTTATGATAGTTTAATGAAGAATAAGAATGAGATGCAATCTCACAGTAAGGATTAAACTAAACAAAAATCCAAAAGTTGTATATCTTATTGATAAAATTTATTTCCCTTTATATAAGGTTACATATACTTCTTATTTAAATTGAACACTAATTACTAATTGTATTTTAAGTAGGAATTATGAACTTCTCTACTTTAAACTAGAACTCTAACATATTGAATTGATAAGAACTATTAGTAATTATGCTTGAACAATATAAATTCAATCTCTAAAATGATTACTTCTAGATCAAGGAAAGTCATGCAAGATATTTTAACTAAAAGTCATATTGCTTTCAATTTGGATAAGAACATTGGTGAAAATTTCCTCCTTATCTAAGATCTCCTTAGTGATTATCACAAAAATCATGGAATTAAAAGAAATCTTATGGAAACTGACTTTAAAAGGCTTTTATTATAATTAATTAATATTTCATCATTGTAGCTCTTAAAGCTTTTAGGTTCCTTACCTTTTTCATCAACTAGGTTTACTAATGTGTCTCCACAGCCTATTATCCTATCTTTATAATTAGTGAACCTACGATGACATTAGAGGTGACAAGGACATAAAGTAAAATAGTTAAATACATACCACCATTGTGAAAATTTACATAAAAATAAGACTTATTAAAACCAACATAGAGATTATATTTCATTAAATATTTTGAGCATACAATACTTCATGTGTGATCAAGGATAGACCAGCACACATGTTTAATTTGCAAGTTCCAAACCCTTATACAACAACCCTTGAGTTGCCTCTTATATAAATCCATCGTATGTTATACAAAAATTTTTGGAATTCCAAAAAGGCATCTCTATTCTTCGCTACATGGTTGGTTGTTCCCAAATCTATAATCCACAAAGGATGTGATTTATTTAGTAAAATAGAATAAGAGACATTCACAGAATAAATGTTTGTACAATAAGATTGTACCTTTTGGGCTTGCCACAATCACGAGCAGCCTTTATTGCCATAATTAAAGTACTTGACTTTTTCATATTCTGCTTCTTGAAAGGATGTCTTCCTTTCCATGCCAGTTCATCTTTCCTTCTTTGAGTCTTGGGTATAGTAGGTATGCTTTTGATCTTTTTTCCATTTTGATTTGCCATGATGCTTACGTTTTCAATTCACAACTCTATAAAAGCTAGAACCAACTGCATATACCTCTAAGGACATCTTTAAGGCTTCAAGACGTTCTTCTTC